>CAUYSK010060609.1:0-36824 GCA_963575035.1 Avahi laniger
TTTGGGGAGCGGTCATGGTAACAGACCCCCTTTTGAGCTGCAGGGCACAGCCACTTCCTATTAATTATGGCCACCCACCTCCACCCAGCACCAGGTTAATGACATCAGTCATCAGAAAAATGACCTTTGAGACTTTCCCATTTATAAGGCCAGAAATACGTCCTCTGCTTAGGTTCATGGCGTTTCCCTAACAAACTGAGTAATTAATCTTTCTTTTTTTTAATGTGACAGTTAGTAAAGCACAGAGCTATTTATTTTCACACCACTTCCCCCATTCAACTGAAAAAGGTAGTGATTGGGCTGGGCTGAAGAGATCATACTGTTATAATGAAAGGAGGTTCAACTAGCAGGGGGTGTAATAAATGTAAGCCTGAAGCAAATCAATCATTATAAAATATACACTCCATCTCCACAATGAGTCTATTTTATTAAAATAGTCTCTGCCATAATGTTGTCCTCTCTTGGCTTTCCCCTACTGTGAGTCTATCTATGATTCCACCATTACAAATCTTGTGCCCTGAGGACATACTCATAATGAGAATGAAGGGTTTGATTATTTGCTTTTAATAACTATGCCTCCAAAATCCTACTTAATGCAGCAGAAATTCTGTGTGGAAGAACATGCCAGAATTATTGGAGGATCAATCAATATTGGCAATTAATCATAATCACAGCCAGTAATCATTGCTACAACCACCAATTGATTAATTAGGACAGCTCTTGAAATGCCAGTAGAAATTTAATATCATATTAGATTCAGCCCAATAGCCATAAACTTCTACAATTACTTTTCAGCTTACCATTATTTATGTCATATTTCTTTCTATTATTAGCTGCTATATTTATTTATTCATCATTTTATTTGAGCAGGCCAACCTCTTTCACTGTCTTTTTTTATGGCGGGAATCTATTAAAATATATTTAAGTCATGACATTAAATAAATCTAGTGCCAACGCCAAGCAAATATTTGCAAATTTAGGACATTTATTTCCATTGATTTTCAGGCCAAAAGTTATTTTTTGCCAAAAAACAGAATGCAAGTATATTTTATGTAGTGAAAATTGGATAATGTTGGTACATTGGATTTATATGTGCAAAGTGTCAGTCAATTTATTAACCCACTTTTGAGGGCTTGGCAGAAGAAATTTTATATAACTTTTTTGAATAGTAAGCATACAGTCTAGAGTAACCAGAGCCCCCTAATATGAGCATCACCCATGGCATTCATAAAAATACACCTTAAGGAAATTAGGAGAGGTCTAGAGTCAGGAATCTGCTTAAGAAATTCAACATATGCTCATTTATTTGTTTTAAAACTGGGGATTATATACAGCCACTATAAATCACCACTATTTAACTCAGATTTTCTATTCAAAAAACAGTTTTATTCTATTTTTTTAAAGAAAGCATGCTTTCATTTGCTTTTTATAACTTCATATGTAAACCCGTGTAATATGAAGCAATGGAAAAAGTAACATATTCTAATAAAATATTCTCAACGAACAAAGCTTTTAAACACTTAACTCCATGCACAATAACGTGCTGGGCATTGAAGGGAAGATAAAGATAAATGAAGCTTGTTTTCTTACCTCGAGCTCATAATCCATAAGGGAGATGAGACATAGACCCCGGTATAAAGAACATGAGTCAATCAAGCAGATGAATAGGATGAATAGAATTAGAAAAAGTAAAAAATGGGTTTTTAAAAAAGCTATTTAGCAAGATTTACTATGTTTTTCATAGGACTTCTCTTTCTTCAAATCTATTTGCAAAATCAAAGATAAAATGTTAATTGTCTGCATTTCAAAATTGTTTTTATTCAGATTAATTCTTCTCTTCCAAATCTTATGTTCATTCTAATTTGTTAGCATTCATTTGTTATTGACTTGATCTTGTATCTCAAGCACAGAAAATTTCTTATCTCCTGATTGTAAAAATTGATGAGACAAAATAATTGTACCTTTATCAGAGGCATAAAACCCCAGGAACATCTAACCATATATGCCTAACATATTAAATTGATAGCATTAAACTGAAGTAAATATGAAGCAATGCATATGGTCTATTTTTCTATTGAGTTTCTGATAGTTAATTAAAAGATGACTTTGGTGTGGCTCCGCTGTTTGCACAGGTACCATATGTTCGTCCATGTAATGAAGATGTGGTTTACGTAACTAATGCTCCCACGACCCCACTCCACTTGCAGCTACATGCTGCTGTGCTGTGCAGAATAATGTTCACTCATCTTCAAAGAGGTTAATTCAAATTATGAAACAGGAGCTGTTGAAAGCTAATAGACATTTATGAAGGCTGCATTACAGTGGAAATTTGGATAGCATTGTGTTTTACATCCATATTAACAGCAAATTACCTTAGCATGGATAATAGCATTTCACAATGAACACCCAAGGAATTAGGGACTATTAGCTTTGTCCTCAAAAGCACCATCTGACTCTTAAGAAGTGAATTCTGAAAAATGGATATTATGAGTCTAGTACATCCTTAGACATTGTGATGCTCCCAACCCACACTGAGTTCTATCATTACAGCCTCCAGTCTGCTAAACCATGCAAATTCCCATGCTCCTGGGAGCAGAGTAATAGGAGTTATGCATTGTACAAGTGCTGCTGATTCAACTCCCATTTTCCTCAGTACAACTCACCATTCAGTGAAACAATCTTTCAAAAAGAAAAGGAGAAGAGGCTGTTTTTAGTTATAAAACAGCTATGCCTAGAGCAGAGTTAATTACAAGGAATAAGCAGTTTGGAGAGACTAATTCATACAGCAGTGCTTTGGTTGGCGTAAAAGAGAAGGAGGCTGTCAAAAGTAACCCTATCTCTCCCCTCCAAAAAGGTTTGTTGCAAATTCCATGCAAGGGTTCCATTAGGCTATTAACCTAAGATAAAGCCAAAAAATGACCTGAGTAGACCTTGGCTGACTCGAACAGGTCCAGTTTTGTGACTATGATGCAGACGTCTACGATACCTAGAAATGGAAGCTGGCATATGTTGAAAAGGTTTGAGTGGCCATGTCAATGTTTTATGTATTCCAATGTTTTATATGTCATGGACAACCACTGTGAGTATTGCCTACATGTTGAACCTTTAGACTTACATATTTTCATGTTGTAACAAACTAGGACAATTCACAACATCCATTTTTAGGACACCATTTATCAATCACGTTGATGATGATGGTAATGGTGATAGCATACCAAGGATGTAGGGTAAAAAAAAAAAAAATTACCGAAAACAACTGGGGATAAAAATTTTATCCCTTGAGACTTCAGAAAATGCTTGCTTAGGTGTCTTTCTTTCCCAGTAGAGAATGCATAATTTCTAAAAAGCAGAGAAGAATCTGTCTTATCTATTTATCCCATAAGTTTTTCTCTATTTGGCTAAAGGAGCAAGTTGGATTATAACTCATTTTGTACAGTTAGTCTCTTTGATGTACAAAAATTTGTTCTGCTTACTTCTTACAAGGCTTTTAGAATTCAATAGAAAAAAAACAAAAAGAAGCCCTTGTTAAAGTGCAAACTTCATTTCATGACCGTGCAACCTCTCTCCATCTATTCTGCAAGCTATTGTCTCTGCTTGGTCGAACCCAACTGTAAGCCAGAGGTCATGGGGTCCAAGTGAAACAATCTTCAGGGATCAGCCCCCCTCACACTACCAGGACACAGAATAGGGCAGAGAAAAGGGAAGAATACATGGTGTAGAAGAGCAAAAAGAGAATATCTAGCAATTCTACCACAGGAGAGTTTTATAAATATGTATAGAAAGATGCTACATCAACAATAGTTACTTTATTATTCTTAGTAGTATCATCATCATCATCATCATAAGACAAAGAGAAAAGTCTTGGTAATAAATAATATTCTCTGTATGCCAGCTTTAAATTAAACAAAATAAAGTCAGATCTTATCAACTGTCCAAGTGAGTGAGAATCCTTCATGGTTAAATAAGGTTACTGTTCTGCTTGACGGGGCTGATACAGCCACCACGAAGGAGCATCCCAGATTCATTATATTTCTATACCTTTGCAATTACCATTTGACCCCTACCACTTTCTACCTCTCTGATTCCTCTGTTTGGCTTCATTGTTTCACAAATAATTTGTGAATTTATCAATATGCAGCAGCTAGTTGGACTGCTGCCATCCCTAGTTTCCAAATGGGCTACCGTAAAGGAGCAAAGATTCATAATTGGCAGGTGAATTCCATCAAAGACACTGACCAGAGAGCCTACTTTTTAATAAAAGTTATATCAAGAGTCTTGCATTTGACATTCTTTAGGAGCCATGATCTTTAGGATCAACATGGATCCTAACATCCTCCTCCATTTCTCTCATTTCTAGCTCTTTACCTGTTTTCTTTTGTCTTCATTCCCTTTTTCCTTTCCTCTTTCCTATCATGATTTATCAAATCTTGGAAGTTAGTAGCAGATTGGGGTTAGTTTCAAAATCAAGCCTCCCCCATTTTTTTCCCCTACTCACTGTTCTTCTCCCAGTAAGGAAAGTCGCATCCATAGATAAACACAGTGGATCAATGCTGATGAAACAACCCAATCTAGCAAAGACACAGCTATTATACAGGGGCCTTGTTATCAAGTTTATGTCTCTGGTTGAGTCCACATGGCTATATCTCATTAGAGAAAAGGACTTCTAAGTTATTCTTTAGCTGTTTTGCATGCTTATGATAGGCAATTAGGATAAGCTAAACTGCTGTAACAGATGGATACAGAAATGTGAAGGGTCAAGATTAATAAGATTATTTCTCCTTCACATGAGAGTCTAGCAAATTTACAAGTGTGAGGTTCAGGTCAGGGCATTAGTGATCTGAATGAGGTTGCTGTTATTCAGGAACAGATTACGGTGGTTCTGCCCTCATCAACATTTGGCATCTAAGGTTTCTATGGCTACTGTCATTGCTACTCTAGTCCATGGGAAAGTGGGAAGTCCATATAGGAGGATGTCCATAAAATACAAGACTGGAAGTGATGATACACGTCCTTCAGCTAAAATTTGACTAGAGAGATTCAGTCACACCTCACATATGGGGCTGCTTCTTCAGCTCAAGTCTTGGAATAAAGACAGCTCATGAAGTAGAGAAGACCTGCAGCTCATCAGCAGCCAGCACACATGTGACAGGAGTGAGAAATAAACTGTTCTTTTGGTGTGCCAATAAGATTTTAAAATTGTCCCTGTCACATAACTTAACAAAATCCAATATAATCATGCTTAAAATATTTAATAGTTTTAAAATAATTTTCTGAAAGACATTTTAAACCTGTTTCATTTGAAGCATTACCAAATCCTTAAATTATTTCTTTCCCTCCTGTTGCTCCATGACTTTTAATCTACTCCCTACAATATGGGCCTTCCTGTATAGATATAAACCTACAGCTTATATCTCTAGAACCAAGAAAAAATTTACCCTTCAAGCATCTTATAAATCTTATCTATATCTCTTGATCATATCATCTAGCGAGAATGCCCTTATCAAAAAGTCCCAAAACAATAAATGTTGCCATGGATGCAGAGAGATAGGAACACTGGTACACTGCTGATGGGACTGCAAACTAGTAAACCTTTGTGGAAAGCAGTATGGAGATACCTTGCAGAGAGATATAAGTAGAACTACTTTGATCCAGCAATCCCATTACTGGGTATCTACCCAAAGGAAAAAAAGACATTCTATTTTTAGTTTTATGAGGAACCTCTATACTGTTCTTCTTAGTGGTTGCATTAATTTACATTCCCACCAGCAATGTATGGGGATTTTTCTTTCTCCACCTCCTTGCCAGCATTCATTATTGCCTGTTTTTTTGATAATAGCCATTTTAAGTGGGGTGAGATGGTATCTCATTGTAGTTTTGATTTGCATTTCTCTGATGGTTATATGTTGTTGAGCATTTCTTCATAAATCTGTTGGCCATCTGTATGTCTTCTTTTGATAAATGTCTGTTCAGATCCTTTGCTTATTTTTTGATCAGCTTATATTATTTTTTTCCTATTGAGTTGTTGGAGCTCTTTATATATTCTAGTTATTAATCTCTTGTCAGTTGGGCAGTTTACAAATATTTTCTTCCATTCTGTGGGTTGTGTCTTCCCTTTATTGATAGTTTCCTTGGCTCTGCAGAAGCTTTTTGGCTTGATGTAATCCCACTTGTCTAATTTTGCCTTGATTGCTTGTGCTTTGGGGGTGTTACTCAAGCAGCTCTTGCCTAAACCAATGTCCTGAAGCATTTCCCCAATGTTTTCTTTCAGTACTTTCATTGTTTCAGGTTTTATAGTTAAGGCTTTAATCCATTTTGATTTGATTTGTGTGTTTGGCAAGAAATAAGGGTCTAGTTTTATTCTTTTGCAGATGGATATCCAGTTTTCCCAGCACCATTTATTGAAGGGACTGTCCTTTCCCCACTGTATGTTCTTGGCAACTTTGTTGAAGATAACTTGACTAATGATGTGTGGATTTATTTCTGGATTCTGTATTCTGTTCTGTTGGTCTATGGGTCTGTTTTTTAAATTCTTATACTTAAGAGCGGTACTAATTGCATCAGTTTATAAAAACCATCACCGTTGCTCCTTGGGAATTTTCCTGCCTTGTTTTGTTCCATTTCCTTTGTTTACTTTATATATCATTCCTCCTTCTTCCCACAGAATTTATTATAATGTGCCTAATATGTGTCTTTTAAAAATGTAATCTATTTTATATGTATATGTGAGGTTTTTTGGAGACAGAATCTCGCTCTGTTGCCCAAGCTAGAGTGCCGTGGCGTCAGCCTAGCTCACAGCAACCTCAAATTCCTGGACTTAAGCAATCCTTCTGCCTAGGCCTCCCAAGTAGGGGGGACTACAGGCATGCTCTACCATGCCTGGCTGATTTTTCTATATAGATTTTTAGTTCTCCAGTTAATTTCTTTCTATTTTTTTTTTAGTAGAGACGGGGTTTCACTCTTGCTGAGGCTGGTCTTGAACTCTTGACCTCACGCAGTCCTCCCACCTCAGCCTCCCAGAGTACTAGGATTATGGGCATGAGCCACCATGCCCGGCCTATGTGTTTTGATTTACATAAAAATGTGTTATATATCTTGTGTTTTAAAGATATATGCATGTTGGCTAATATAAATCATATTTGTTGCTCATGGCAATTATATAGTATCCTACGGCATGTATCTGGCTCAGTTTACCTATCTATTCCCTTTATGAATATACATAAGGTGCCTACAACATCATATTTTCAAAACAACATCAAGATGCACTAGCTACACCATTACATTTGAAATTTATGTGACAGGAAGGAATGTAGGTTCAGCAGCAAAAATTTTTATGTCGTTGCATATGCTAAATTCCACCCAATTGATCTACAACATTTTTGTATGGATTTATTTCTCCTATTTATCTATTGCTAACAAAATTATACAACTTTCTAATTTTGGCCTGGTCTTATTGTTTTATTTCTCTCTTAACGAATTAGGTGAGCCATTGTTGATTGCTATTTTTAATTCCTTTCAGTTCTAAATATTATCATATTTTACATATGATTTCTTGCTTAATCTAAAAGTTATATAGTTGTAAGTTTTTATCATTTCCATACATATAGCTGTTGTGGTTTTTAAAAACTATTTCTTTTCAATTTACATTTTGTTTCTCTACTTTCATAGAAACAAAAGTTTGACAATTCTAATATGCTCTACATCTTTTAATATTTTTGGTACATTGTCTTTCTCTTTACCTCTGTCTTATCCCATATATTATTATTTGCTTAACAATAGTATTATGGAGTGAATGTTTGTGTTCTCTCCAAAATTCATATGCTGAAGTATTAACTTTCCGTGTGACTGTATTTGGAGATAGGGCCTATAAGGAAGTAAGAAAGATAAAATGAGATCCTAAGGGTGGAGTCCTGATCCATAAGATCAGTTTCCTTATAAGAAAAGACACCAGAGACTTAAACTCTCTTTCTGTGCATGCACAAAGAAGAAGTCATGTGAGTATACGGCAAGATGACAGCTGCCCACAACTCAAGTTGAGAGGCCTCATGGAAAACTGACCTTGCTGGCACCTTGATTTTAGACTTCAGGCTCCAGAATTTTGAGAAAATAAATTTCTATTCTTTAATTAAGCTACCCAGTCTGTGGTATTTTGTTATAGCAGCCCAATTAGATTAATACAATTAGATAATTGTTTTTAATCAAGATTTTGTTTTGATTAGAAATATTTATATGAGCATATTATATGTTAGGAAAAAAAGACCATTTTGTAATCTAAGGTATAATATGTTAGATAGGATGTAAACATGGCAGCAAGAGCCAGGTACACATGCATGGTAGGTTTGGAGGATTAACACAATTAATGTGTACCCTTATCTGTTTCAGAAAAAACTACTATAAGCCAAAAATCTTCTTTCGCCTCTCTATCTATCCAAATTTCAGCTCTACCAAATATTTACGACTTCTTTTGTCAAAAAGATTGTTCTAAATATTACACAACCTGATATGCATAGTAATTCTCTAATTGGTTCATATGTTGGTTTTGTCATCGTCGTAATACCTATAAATCCTTAGAACCATGTCAAATACGTATTTACGTTTCCTAATAGCAGGATAAATTCTTGGTATAAAATAGGCATTTGATGTACATTAACATACAATTGGTTTCTGTTAGTCCATACCATAGACATATCAATTTATGTATCATAACTTACTAGAATACAAAACTCTAATTGGGAAGTTACATACTTCTATTCTGAGGTCCATAATGGCAATATTAAGTTTTTCATGTGCTTAATTTTACAATCAATATTCTTGACTTCACTAGACTTAATGATCTGGGTCTCAGGCTTTCATTGAAGTGATTTCAAACTAAAATACTTTGTACTAGACTTAAAATGGAGATTGGATGGTTTGTTCACTATTATGTGTAAGTGTTATTACTTTTAAACAAATGCTAAGCAGAAATACCAATTTTTTTGGAATTCTACAAACCAGCCTAAGAAGTGATCTCAGAAAATTCTTAGGGCCAAATTAATTTATTATGAAGGGATTTTTTTCTCAAATGGAGATCAGTGAAATGCTATAAGAGGTTCCATTGCCCTGAACTTGCATGCAAAGGCATGCATGTAAGTTAAGTACCTAGAGGCATCTCCCTAGAGAGAAGTTTCACAGATTGTAGGATTCTCCAAATGGTTTCTCACTCAATTAAAAGCAAAGAACTCCAATTTCAGGGTTTTTATAGCATTGCATCATATCAGAATTCAAGAAGTTAATGGAAAACACAATCTTAAAATATTGAGTGTGGAAAAATGTTTGATCAAAATAAAGTCCAAATAGTTTATAGTTCAGGCTGTACTCAAACTTGGTTACGTTAGACTGTCTCTGATGAAAAGAAAGTTTTAAAAAAATCTTTCTTGGATTTCATCAGAATCTATTAATGAAACTCATATAAATGCTCTATAAAAGCTACCACTATTGCATGCATAGAAGGATCCAGATGGCCTCTAAAGATGGGTAACAGCTCTAACAAAAGACTGTCACAAATAGGTAAAGAATGCACTGTATCTGGGTGATGGACACACTTATAACTTTGACTCAAATGGCACTAAAGCAATTTATGTAACCAAAATGTTTGTATCCCCATAATATTCTGAAATTAAATATATATATAAAAAAAGAAATAAATTGATTCCTAGATTCAGGAAAAAAAAAAGAATTGATACATCACTAACCACAACCACAGAAGTTAATTTGATAATCTATGTGCCTGGTAGGAAAGTGTGCTCTCTCTCTCTCCCTCTCTCTTTCTCTGTTCTGTGATTGCTGATAGCTAACCTAATTATTCTGGGGAATTCAGAAAGGAAATTTTACATACAAGTGTGTCACAAAGACTTCTTTTACTTATTGGAATAAGAAAACCTGTTTGAACATTTCATAAGTGAGTAAATCTTTTTATTTTCATTTGCTAAAATCTCAAATCACTAAAAGTTGAACTTCTCACTGAGATAGTCATCACATGCTAGTCAATACTTGCACTCATTAAAAAACTCCATAAATTAATGGGAGTATCTATACTAATAGTATGTGTCTCTCTAAAAATAAATTTTATAGTTTTATTATTAATTTTGATTAGCCCTTTGCATATACTTTGAACAAATTTCTGTGTGAGCAGAGTTCTGAACGGAAAAATGAAGCAGATCCATATATGAAAAGTTCAACTGATAGTCAAATGTAGCTTTTAAACTCGGAACACTCAAGCTCTCTGTATATGTATTGCATCAAAGGAAGTTGAGCATGGATAAGTGGTTACTCTTTCATTTTTCTGGCCTTCATTGACTAATCATGGTGACTCTCTGTGGTGATTCAGGGGATTATGTGAAATGCAATTCCAAAGAAGAGACATAAAAATCTGTCAGTTGGAAACATAGTGCAACCTCAAGGCAAAAAAAAAAAAAAAAAAGGAAGAAGAAGAAGAAGAAGAATTAAAGGTATCTTAATTTACCTATCACTTGAGATTTGCTCCTCAGAGAGAAACAAAATTTCTTGACATAAATTTTCAAGTGTAAAATGGATACTATTTGGAAGTTTTTAAACTTCTCCCATCAAATATTGATTTTATAATACCTTCAGTACAAACCCCTTTCCCAAGGCATGTACGCAGCTTTCCAGAAATCTAAACAATTACACTAGTGACTTGCTGAAAATACAATGGTCTTTTGTGGTTTCCTCACTTTTCCATTCAAAATGTCACATATCCTTAGGTGTCTGTTCTAAATATGCTCACCTGCGCAGAGGTACACACAAACACACAACAGAGAGATGAGGCAGCAAGTTATTCATTCAGGTCTCTACAGTTAATCAGCAAGCTTACTCAAGACAACGAGGGAAAGGGCAGTTTTATGGGTTGAACTGTGTCCCCGCCGATATTCATATGTTGAAGCTCTAAACCCCAGTATCTCAGAATATAATCATATTTAGCAATAAGGTCTTTAGAGAGGCAGTCAAGTTAAAAACGAGGCTCTTAGGGTGGGCTGTAATCCAATCTGACTGCTGTGCCTATGAAAAGAGGAAATTGGAACACACAGAGACACCGGGGCGCCCACACAAAGGGGAAAGGCTGTGTGAGGAGGCAGCGGGAAGGCAGCCATCTGCAAGCCAGAGAGGCCTCAGGAGAAACCACACCTTCCAACACCTTAAGGTTCTAACCTCCAGAACTGTGAGAAAATTAAATTCTGTTGTGAAAGCCATCCAGTATGCAGTATTTTGTTACGGTAGCCCTAGAAAACTAATACAGACAGAAAAAAAATTAATGAGGCTTTGCATCAAACATTCAAATTAGTCTCTAAGGCACTGTGCTATGTTAGGTGATAAGTAATTACCTTTGAAAGTGACATTATTGTGTTGTTCAGCAAAACTTAGTATATTATTACAAATTTAGGGTGTTAATTAATTTATCTGTTTATTCAATCATATTAATTGTATGTAAATTCTTTGCACATTTTTTCCTAACTCATGTTACCTGCTCTGAAGGAGTGTACAGTGTAATTCTGTGAATAAAACATAGCAAAATAATTACAATGTAAGCTAAGGATACAGGAGCACTATAGCATGGGTAAGGTAGAAGGATGGTGTGAGTTCAGAATAATATATGTACACATAATTGATTTAATAATTAATACATTTGTTATTCAGTTATACCATGACACACACTATAAAGAGCTAACCTCTTTATATTCATTGGCTAATTGAATAATCGCAAATATTCTGGGAGCTGGGAAATAATATCTTCAGTTCTCAAATAATTTAAACTAAAACTTGGGACATTTTAGTTTAAGGAAATTGCTCAAGACCAGATAGCTAATATGTGGCAAACGGGATGTGAACTGAGGTTAAACTAGCCACGGAGCCTGTGTGTTTAAATACCATGCTATCTAAAGATTCAGTCTCCTAATGTTTTCAGTACTCACAGGAAAAATATAATTTTTTCAGACACTTTTCTGTGCCATAATGTGAAAAATAAAAGGCATTCATTAACTTGCTTGGTTCATCCTGATACTGTCGTGTATGTTTATTCCTGTGTAATTTATCGCCATTAAATGATGCTAAGAGCAGGAAAAGCTGTTCCAAGTCATTCTTATTTAAATCTATTTTTTTCTCAGTTGAAGAACCTGTGGTCCAGAAGGTTGCATTCAGTTTTATGAAGCCAGGGGGTACAGGACAGCTCCACTCCAAATGCCAGTCTATGAACTGTTACTGGTTTGTGATGATACAAGCAACTTGCCACAGAATGTTTAAAATATAATACTAATTCACTGCTTCCTTTATGGAGAAAGTTTTGCTACGAAAATTGTCCCAAGAACTGTAACAGTCTACTTAGTGGTTTAGTTCATTTACATTTGAAGCAGTATTCTTATCCCATCACCAAGAATTGACTGTCTCAAACAGGAAGCAGTTTACAGACCACACTTTGAGGATTAATGGAAAACAGGACTCCAATCTCTGGTCCCTGACTCAGCCTTTTGTTTTCATGCTTCACTAGATGAACAGGCAGAAAGACTTGAATTCAAATTATAGTCCTTTACCTAAAAGTTATTTAGGCTATATAAATTAATTTAATGTCAAATAAAAATTTTTCATCTCTATAGTGAAAAAGTAATCCTTTCTATACAAAGTTATCAGATAAATTAGACATCATTAATATAAAATATGACACATAATAGGCACCCAATAAATAGCAACTAATATTAATATGTAAAACCTATGAAAGAAATCTTATTTGGAGCACATGTATTTCTAATTTAACTTATGATGAAGATAATTTACTAAGCAGCACACACAAATTTTTGCCTAGAAAAGATCATGGAATTTCCTAAAATACTTAGTCTTCCAAGAGCAGCACTAGCAACAGGACAATATCAGAAACAAAACCAGTGGGGGTCACTGTTAAAGCTACCAGAGCAAAGTGCAATCCCGCTTCTATAATATGTAAAAGCACCAATAGTAATCAAGGGAATTCCATTCCCAGCCATTATGGAATAAGTTGGATTGGACTGACCTTTCTACTGTGAAAAAAATGTAAAAAACAGAAATTACTATATATTTTTTAAAAATCTGTTTTCAGACGTTGGATGACATGTAGCACATGATCATTATCTGTGGAGTAGGAAAGGAAACAAGATGAGCCTTCATTTGCCACAGATTTTTGTCCAGAAGCAATATCTGGACAGTGTTGTCATGAGAGAGATTCTAAGCAGAAAATGGCAGTCTCACTGAGTTGAGAAGACAGAAATAAGTGCTCAGAGAAAATGAGGTAGCTGGAATTTGCAGAAAAGATTTCCAGAAAAGGGGGAGCCATGTGGAAAAACAACCTGCATAGAGGCCCCCGTAAGCCTTGGTCGTGAAACTCCCTGAGGCTAGGCAAAAAACTAGCAAAGTATAGTAATTTTAACAATTCCAAGAATTCACATGGAACTTCAAAACACTTGAATTTCAATCTGCCTTGATGACCAGTCCTTATTGAATGCCAAGGGCATTCGGGAAAGACCCTAGCAGTGTCTTGCCTTAGTGCTCTTGCTAAACTCTAGAGATGTCACTAGAATTATCTTTAAAACTTAAAAACAAAGCTTAAAAGTATTAAGTCAACTCACTAGTAATCTAACTACCTGATAGAACAAAACCCAACATTCTTTAAAATGATGCAATGAAATTGAATATCCAACAGTCTTATACATATCGCAATGTCCAGCAGATAATAAAAATCACTAATCATTTCAAGAAGCAAGAAAATGTGACTCATATTCAGAAGAAAAAGTAGCAAATAAATACAGATTTAGAAATGTTAGAGATGATGGAATAGGCAGATATTTAAAGAGCTAAACAATATGCTCAATAATTTAGAAGATAGTATGAATACAAAAGTGAGAGAACTAAAGGGAAATTTTGCAAAGAATATAATATTTGAAATGAAAACCTAATTGGATGAGGTTATCCTCAAATTAGAGATTGAAGAGAAAAAGATCAGTGAACTTGAAAAAATAAAAATAGAAATTGTGAATACTGAAGCATGAAAAGGAAAAAAAAAAAAAGACTGAAAAACATAAAGAGAACCTCAGTACCAGTTGAAAAATACTAAGTAACTTAGCATACGTGTAGTTGAAGCCCCAGAAGAAAAGGAGTGTGAGGTAAGTAGATCATACACTTGAAATTGTAATGGCAGAAATTTCTGAAATTTAATGACAATTTTAAATGCACAGAATGAAAAAATCTCAATAAACCCCAAGTCAGTTAATCCTCAAGTGCACACGTAGCTGCACATACACACACACAGAGAGAAACATAAATCCAAATCATAACAAAATTGCCTGAGAATATCAATAAGGACATTTTAACAGCTTCTAATGAATGAAACAAAGAATATTTCAGAGCTTTCCACAAAGTAGCAGAAAGCATATTAATAATATACATACTGAACTTTTAGTCTATGTCAGATACTCATCTAAGTCCTTTATACGTATTACCTTATTTGATCCTCAGTGTAGTTTTGTGATGCAAATATAGTTTCATCACCCCAATTTTAAAGATAAGGAAATCTATAAAAAGTGAGGTTAAATACTGTACTAAAAGGTTTTATTGCTAATATATAGGACTGCTAAGACAGTACTATACATTGCCTTTCAAATATTTGATAGGTAAAAAATAAGAAAACACACTCACTTTTAATTTTCCCACTGTATTGTTTCAAAAGTGTGTCTTTTTTTCTCTGGAAGTCTTTTCCAGTGTTTTCATTCCGTTGCTTTGAAATGGCAGAAGCCAGTTTGTGCTAGCTGAAAAGCAAGGAGAAAATATAGAGTTCCACTTGTGTTTTATTTATTTTAGTGGCAAGAGGCACAATTTTATTTCTAAAAGAATTAGGGCATGAATGTGGGAGGCCATCTGAAACTTGGCTCTTCATGGAACATCTGCTCCCATCTTCCCTGTCTGTGTGGACTTGCTTTCCCTGTTTTTCCATCCACAAAGTGAAAAATGCTTTTGCTTATCATTTGAGTTTACATGTTGTATTTCTGTGCAGAAGAAGCCTGATAACTCCAATTATAATTTCCGGGGAAATACGATCTGATTGGCCTAATTTGGGTCAGGTGTTCTGTGACTGAGATTTGGAAGGACTGTGGGCTCACATGGTGAAATGTACAGAGAGGAAAGATTTCAGACAGCTGATGAATGGATTATAGACTGACATTCTAAAAGATGGGCCCTTAAATAGTAATAAAGCTGTAAAATCAGCAAAAATTCTTGAAAATAACTGATTTTTTATGTGGAAGTGAGAGCCAGGTATGTAAGATACTCCTCTGGAGTTTCAGTTAACTAACTCTAGGCTTAGCCTTTTTTCACTAATCTTATATGTAACCATTAGAATTTCATTATTTTCTATGATTTCTCTAGAAAATAATGATAATAAATATTATGTCCCCATAGAGAAATTATGTCCTCATGAAGTCACATATAGTGGTCACAATTCACATCTTAGTTAATTTTTGAAGTATTGTCATAATATTTATTTGGGTTTCATAGAGCTGAAGTTCCATTCTCCATGGCAGAAGACATTCAAAAGCCGCAAGCTACTTACAGAGCAGTGTATCCCAAAGTATTTTTTACAAAACATTAATCTCTAGAGATGGATTCTGTAATAAAATAAGTTAGGGAATAATTGTATATGGTACAGCCCCCTCCTGGAGAAACACAGTGCATAGTAGTATATAAAAAAAGCTCTGAAAAGCCCTGTAGCTAAGGAACCTACCTTACATTTTCTAACCTACAATGTCTAATATATTATCTTAACCTTTTTTTGGGAATGGAAAAACAATGCATTTATAAGCAAAAAGAAAAAGAAAAATTATGTGAGTTGGGGATAATTTATGGGCTCATGTAACTTCTTTGGGAAGAACATCTGGCTTCAGGAACAACTATATCTGTTAATAATGAGACATCGATGACACTGAATTTCTGTCTGTCTCTTTTTCTCCATCAGAGACTCTACTGCTCTATGCTTAGACTCTACTGCTCTAGCTTAATTATTTAAGGAGAACTTTCCCCAAAGGAATGGGGTTTAATATTTACTGCCTTGAAACCAACCCCTTAAATTGCTGGATAAGGATGCTAATTAGTCTGGCTTGACCTATGAGCCTGTTCCTGGAACAGGCACAGTGTCTATGGAGATGGGATACTTAATTAGTCTATCCCGGGTTTCCTAATCTATCAGTCAGGCTAAGCCAGGCTATGCTGAGGTAAACAAAAGCAAATCCAAAATTTTGGTAGCTTAAAATAATAATGATTTATTTCTTACTCATACCATAGTAAGTCATTGGTTCCACAGCAGCTCTACTTTATGCCATTTTAATTTGGAATCTATGCTGACTGAACAACCTCCCTGTGGAGTATTTCCAGTCTCATGGATAGGGAAAGGAGGTATGCTGCATCCTATGATGGTTCACTAGGCAGAATACACATTACTTCTGCACACATTGGCCAAATGAGTTCCATGGCCAAGCTTGAGTTATTGGAACAGAGATATACAATGCTTCCACAGGGGAAAGTAGAAAACATTTTTAATCAAAAATACATTTACTAGTTTACCTTTCTGATCACTAATATTTGCCCTTCTTCCCCTCCCACATTCAGAATATGTCTATTTCTAATTTGGCTGACGGAGAGCTATTGTATAGAGCATTTCTCATCTTATAGAAGAAGGATGAATACCATACATTGGTTCTTCAAAGCTCTCCCAGGAAATTCCATTCACATTTTATTGGCCAATGCAAGTTACGTGAGCAAGTCTACTAGCAATGAAGTAGGGAAGAATAATCCTTATGCAGAAAGGGATATGAATATGTTTTATCAAAACTTTAGCACACTTGGACTCTCATTTGGAGAGGGAATAGACACCATGTATGGCAGCCCCAACAAGACTGAAGCTTGGATAAATATTTGCCTTACTGATAATGTGTGTAAATGAAGTCTACAGTAAATTGAATTTGGGAACTGCTGAAGACAGGATCTTTTTCTTGGTGATTTGTAATGTACATTAGTATATCAAACAATGTGAGTGGTACTATAATAAAGAGGCCTATATCATTTGTTTAATCCCAAATTTCCCAAATTGTTGACTTTGAGGCCTCTTTTCATGCTACAAAATGCCAATATGATGATATTAGTTCTGGGAAATTTTGTTGCACATTAGACACACAACGTTCGCCAGAAATATCTTCTGAAAAATCTGCAAATCTTTAAATTTGGGAGTAAAACTGGTCTCTCCAGGTTTTCTTCCTTGTCATGTTTTCATGGATAGAGCCACGTATTTCTTTTACCATAGTACAATACCCCTTCAAATTCATCCGAAGGTCCATTTCTCATAAAATGTTCTATTCTTTTTCTACATGCAAAATAGCCTCACTGTATATTACTTCATGAGAGTTATTACTTTGACACTAAAAGAGGATGAAAAGACACATATTGTTATTTTTTCTTCATTTTTTATTGCAGTAAATATACATAATATAAAATTTACCATTCTCGCCATTTTTAAGTGTACAGTTCAGTGGCATTAGTTACATTCTATTGTTGTGCAACCATCACCATTATCTATTTTCAAAATTTTTTTCGTCATCCCAAGCAGAAACTCAACAGTTACTATTCAGCAATAACTACTCATTCTAGTCTTCTCCCAGTCCCTGATTTAATCTACTTTCTGTTCTTATGAATTTGCCTATTTTACATATTTAATATGAATAGAATTATAAATATTTGTTCTTTTGTGTGTGGCTTATTTCATTTAGCATAATTTTTTTAAGATTCATCCTTGTTATAGCATGTGTGAGAACTTTATTCTTCTTTATGGCTAAATAATCTATTGTATTTATATATCACATTTTTTTGATCCATTAATTTGTTGATGGACATTTAAGTTGTTTCCAGCATTTGGCTATTGTAAATAATGCCTCAGTGAACACTGATGCACAAGTGTCTGTTTGTCTGTGTTTTTGATTCTTTTGATATATACCTACGAGTAGAATTGCTGGGTCATATGGTAATTCTGTTTTTAGAATTTTGAGGCACTGCCAAACTATTTTCCCCAGCGGTTGCATCATTTGTCATTCTTACCAGCAACGTACAAGGGTTCCAATATTTCCACATCCTCATGTTGCTCATTTTTTAATAGCTATAAGTCCTACCATGAATACCAGTCTCTTGTCATGCAAGATTCAAATTCACGCCTTGAAAATGTTAGAAATTATACATCATTACTGACTTGTGCATCTTTAAATGTGCTCATGTTATTTTTGTAATAATAATGATAATGATAATATACATCAAGGGTATATTCTAATCAGAAACATTGAAAAAGTATCTTACATTGTTGGAAGAGACTGACTCTGAAGAAGTAATTCCTTTATGGGTTTTCCTGGATTAGATCCCATAAATGCATCAAGTAATTGATCTTAATTTTTTTTTTCCAAATAGATTTCCTGACAAGGAAAGAGATAGTACCCATTGTAAATTATTAAATGAGCTCTCTAGTATGAATGAGTCCCTTGAGAGTTGGGCAGGGCAAAGTCACTGGTTTCTAGTGTTTGTTTCCCCAGTATATCCAAGAGCCACAGATCTGAGAGGAAGAAAAGGATGTGAATTTGTATTTGTTGAACTTCTACTGTAGGAAGTTTCTTATTTAATATTCACAATGCAACTGTGAGCCAGGAAGACAGAGTAAAGGAGTAGCTAAACACAGATGACTTGGGTTTAATTCCTAATTCCAGTCCTGAATAGCTATATCACCTGTATTAACTTTCTTGCATTCATTCATTCCTTCACTCTTTCATTCAACAAGTATTTATTGGGCATCACATGGTCAATGTCTGCAGTGTTGAAAAAAGGCATACTTTATGTGTTTTGGAAATTATACACTAGTTGGGAATATAAATATAAAAATTTAAATGCTATAAGCAAAAATAAAACATGCAAAGAGGTTACGGAATAACTTATTACGTTTTATCATCTAAAAATGGAAATAATAATACATAGTTCATAGGACTATTGTGACAATTAGAATGATATGATCCATCTAAAGTACTTAGCAGAGTGCTTGGCTCACAGGGAGTGTTAGGAGGTGATGAAGAAACTAATGTCCAGATAAGTTAAGCATCCAACCCAGAATAGAGTGACCAAAGTGGCCCGAACTAAAATACAATTTGCCTGCCCACAAATATCTTTCTGTTGTACTATGCTTCCTTCCAGAGATTCTAAATGCTGAGAGAGAGAGAGAGAGAGAGAGAGAGAGAGAGACCAACACCGATGCATTTCCTGGAAAGTAGTTTTCCTCTCTCATTATCAAACACTTGTTTTTCAGAAATCTTATAACATGGAAAGAAAGTTGAGATGAGTAACTTCCATATTTGGAGTCACAATTGACATATTCCTTAAATGAAATATTCAAGATAGCGAATCTGTAATGCCCCATTTCTTTCTTACAGTCTTTTATTCTCTGGAACAATGATATCATGTGATCCTTGGGTTTGGGTTTCAAGGACAAGTTATCCACTCAAAAATTTCAAACACCTTCCTAGTCCAGTGTGAGTTACAACCAAAATGAAAATTTAGGATGCTCACAAACTCTTCTGCTACCAACAAGCCTAGCCAGATTTTTTTTCAGATTCTAGGGAATTGGCTAAAGTTAGAAGCAGCACTCATTGCTAAAGTTGGCAATGGGTCAGGATATGCACTTAATCCCCTAACTTTTTGGATTTCCATATAAATTGGGGGATAGCATGTCTCAGTTTGCCTGATAGTTCATGTGTATGCTGGTTGCCCTACCATGTTATTAATATCCTACTGTTTTTCTTATCACAACAACCCTTCTTTGGGCAATAAATTACATGTCCACCCTACCTATATGCACTTAGAGGCATAGAGTGGGTAGCAGCTGCTAGTATTAGAACTTCTCAAGGAAAGAATCTGAAGTTTGGGTTATTTGATTGCAGTCTGGAAGGTAGTCAAAAATCCATCCTTTTGGGGTGATTTGTACTTCGATGATTCAATCCAAAATTTACGTCTACTGGCTTACAAGAAAATACCAATAGTACTTGCTCCTTATTTTATGTGCTCGGTTCTACATGTCTGCATTGCAAGTCAATTATTGGATGTCTAACTAAACACAGGAAAAACCTACTGTCCCTGTGGTAATGTTTCAGTTTATTAGTGAAAGTTTCATAAAAAAGGATTTTATTCCACTCCTTGAATAGAAACAAAAAACAATTAAGCTTGTTCAATAGAAGTGATGCTGATCTAAGAGAGAGGTGTGGATTATGGTGCTTCCAGACTTAATGTGGCTTTAGTTGCTTTGTTTTCTAACTGCAAATTGGTAAGCAGATTAAAAAGACATCAAAAATAAACACAATCTCGTGGCAAGTGTTCTGTAGCCATAAAAATATTTTAGAAGAGCTGCAACTCACATTATCCCTTACTGTCGTATTCAGCGAAACAGCAAAATAAACAAATTCTTAAAATATCCCTTTGTCTTTGCATCAGAGAATAGGTAATTATCTTGAGTAAAAATATGTATCAAGTAATGTCAAAATTCTGGTTGTTTTTTTCATCCAACTGATTTTAGAAATTAGAACTTTGAACTTTGGGCAAAAATCAAAGCCTAAACTTTTCAATGTGGTATTTAAAAATCATAATCTAGCACCCACGTCCATAATACTCTGCTTAACTTTTTCTTTGGTACTTGAACTACTTGGGTACCAGAAAACCTTACCCTTCCTGTCTTCACGAATTTGCTTATACTGTTCCTTCCATCTAAGGTGATTTTCCACTACATTGCAACAAGTTAAAAATCCATTTCAAAGTCTAGTTTAACTGTTAAACAACTTCGAATAAATACAATTTCTTTCTTCTTTGAATGACTGCAGAATAGCCTCTCTGACACCCCTTTCAAACTTCTCTTGTAGGCATTTATGCGTTCATTTGATTTTCTGTAAAAGACTGTAAGTTCCTAGAGGGCAGAAACAATAGTACAATAGAAAGGTTTTATATTTAATTGGTATTCTGTAACTCATTATTACCATCATGGTTTTCAGCACAAATGTGGTTTCCGATGCAAGTTTGTTAAATAATAAATTGGTATAGGAAGGAAGGAAGAGAAAGGAGGGAAAGGAAAATGGGAGGGCGCAAGATATATTATGCACACAATCTTTCTAGGATATTAGAGAGTCTCTCTGTGGTGTATTACCAGGCCAAAGTATATGACACATCTCACATCAGAAGATAAAAACATATAGCCTTGAAAACTTCGTGTTAAGTGAGTTAATCTATGTACAGTGGTTGGAAAACTGGCACATAGTAAGCACTTTTTGTGATTATTATTGTCATATATTTTGCCAACTTCTTAACTCAAACCTACTGAAAGTAGAAGTGGCTTAGTGTTGTGGAATAAGGACACAATTTGACTCAGAGTTCAAATTTCAGGTCACCCACTTACCAGATGTCCACTGGCCAAGTTATTTATTCTCCTTGATCCCAAATTCCTTCAAATATAAAGTAAGATTATAATAGAACTGGTGTCTTAAGATTGTGCTAAGTACTAAATGGGATAGTGGCTGGAACATAGCAGTCATTCTATGAATAGCAGCTATCACAGTATTAAGAGAAGCATTATCTTAATCAATTTATCATTTTAAATTTTTTTTCATAAGCAGTACTCCAGAATTATTAAGCTATTAATTGTAATCTTTTCAGTGGTTCAGAATTATAGTACACACTGCTAGTACATCATCAATTCACTTACATGTTTTACAAATTTCTAAGAATTTATCATGCACCTCTTCTGGATTTTCTTCTAACCATCCACACCTGTGCCTTTTACAAGCACTGCCCTTGAATTACTGAAGCAGCTGTCTAATTTGCTCATTCAAGCAGTGAGTTGGCAGTGTGTGACTCCTTGTCCCGAGTAAGGAGAAAGTTTAAAGTACGATTACACTGTGGATGCCCATATGAGATTCAACTACAGCTGAGATTTGCCTAAATTGCCCCCTTGCTTGGCTTCTTCCCTTTCTTTGCCCAGCTTTCCCTCGGAGAATTTTCATAATGAATCTTTTGCACATAGCCTCAGGGTCTGCTTCTAGGGAAACCAATCTAAGGAAATGACATATAACAAAGGAGAGTAGAATGGAAAATTTTGATATAATGCATCAATCCTCTTTGAGTTGAAGATTCTTCTTTTGCAGCAATATTACTAATCCCTCCACTCCCCCAAAATGATTTATTTCTACTTTACCAAACTTCCATAGCGCTTACCATCTATCACTCATTTGGCATTTAATTTAACATACTGGTTTTCTAGTACTGTGTAACAAAGTACTACACACTTAGAGGCCTAGTAGAATACATATTTATTATTTCACAATTTGTGTGGGTCAGGAATCTAGGCTTTACTGGGTTCCCTACCCAGGGTCTCATCAGACTGAAATCAAGGTATCAAGGTGTCAGTTAGGACTGTAATCTCATTGGAGGCTTGGGCTCCTCTTCCAAGCTGAGTGGTTTCTGGCCATATAGTTCCTTGCAGTTATTGAAATAAATACCCCATTTTCTGGTTGGCTATTAGCCAGGACTACTCTGAGCACCTAGAGGCTGACTTCGGTTCCTCTCTACACGACTTCCTCCTTCCATATTCAGTTCACAACGTGGTTGTTTCCTTCTTCAGTTCAAGCAGGAATAATCGCTCTCATTTTGAATCTATCTAACCTCTTTTAAGTATTCATCTGATTACATCAATACTATTCCATTTCATTAACTCAAAGTCAACTGATTAGGGACATTATTAATCCTGGAATATCTCTTCTGTCAAATAATGTAACATAATCATAGGTATAATGACCTATGGGACATTCACAAGTCCCACTCACACTCTAGGGGAAAAGATTACACCAGGGATATATAGCAGGAGGCAGGAATCTTGGAGACCATCGTAGAATTTTGCCTACTGACCTTATTTTGCTCTCTGTGTTTACTTACTGTTCACAAAGTCCTTTAATAAAGAGTGATGCTCTATAATCTGAAATTACTGTTGATTTTAGAAGGTGGTTACGATGGTGGTGGTGATTATGATTATCATTGTTGTTTTATATGTATCCATTATATGATTCCCACAATCCAAATGTCAAATCATAAAACATTCTGCCCCTTCCGCAAATTTAGAGCAATACAAAGCTGGATTCAGTTTTAATGTATGCAACAGATTATTTGATGTCTATAATTCTTTCTTTTCCTGATGTGCAAGATGGGTAGAATATTACCTGTCCCATTGGTTTGCTAAAAGGATTAGAAGACATTATTAGAGAAATATCTGACAGATTATAGGTGCCTAACAATTGGAAAGTACTTTATCTTTTTATGCCCTGTACAGGATGTCTTAACTACATTTCTAGAAAGAAAAGTCATTTTTAAGAACATGTGGAACATGTTTGCCTGACAAGCAACAAATGCTTTGGGAAGTAATTAACCAGTGCACATAGACGAGGACATTTACCAGTCACAGGAAGCATTTTACATAAAAAGCCTGTTGAAAACAGGTGAAAAGACTTAGAAAAAGGCAATTTCAAACTGATTTTTACTCCCCAGAGTAGAGCTTTAGAAGGCGCTCGTGGCATGGAGAATTAGCGAAGTCCATGTTTTGCAAATGGTAAGATATTAAAAGTCCAGAGGTGTGGAAACTTGAAGAAATTTACATAATAGGGAAAATTACATGTTTTCTTGTGAAATATATCTAATCTTGGTGTCTGGGGACTTTAGGGCATCAGCTGTAGAAGAACGGACCCGGGTACACAGTAAGAAAAATACTAGTCAATGAAGTATTTAGAATGCTTGTCAACGTATTGCTTTAAATTCAAACAGTCCAAAAACTGTGCAAGTTGGATAGAAGATTTCTTTTTTTTTGCCTTGATTTTTTAAATAACATTTATTAAGAGCTTGCTATGGACCAAGTATTATGTTAAGCATTTTGCATGTGTGGCCTAATTCAATCCATAATGAGATGTGTACCATCATTGCTGTTACTCTTATACAAACGAGGAAACTAAGAATCTAAGAAATTAATTAACTTGCCCAATAAAGCTAGCATAAAGCAGAGAAAGGGACAGAGTAGGTCTGGAATGCAGCTTTGTACAGTCCTCAGCTGTGCTCTGAGGCTCTCTGCCACACATATTTAAAACAATATGCCCTTAGCATTATTTTGCGTGAATATTAGTTGTCAGGAATCATCCTGCCAGGATCTCTTCAGGAGTCTCTTTTCACAGGGTTTCCTGATTTGAATTCATTGATGTATTTCTATTCTGTGCCCCTGTGGGCTGGTTGGGGAATCGGAATCAAGGTCAAGCTGTGATAGAAATTCCAGCAGGAGAGAACCTCCCACGAATGCTTCTTTTGCAGAGATGGAGGAATGCCAACTGGTTTCACCCATGCTCTCTAAAGCGCTCACACATGCTAGTGTGTTAACAGCTAAGCCCATCACACATGACTATTTCCACTTTCAAATCATCTCTTATTATCTCTGCTCAGGGACTGTGAGCAGGTTTAATCTATTCCTTGCCATTCAGACCATTTTATTCTAACTACAAATAACATTTCCCATTTCCCATATTCAGGGAAAGACTGAATCTTTTAAATAGAGTTTTGCATGACTTACTTAAAGCTGACAGTTTGCACGTGTGGAATTTAAACTCTCTAGAAATCTGGCGAATTCCCTTAGATTTTATTAGTTTGTAATTTTTTGAAAGATGCAATAACATCCTAGCTTGAAGGGATGATGTTGATGCCAAAAAAGCTCTCTAAATATCAAAACAAATCTCCGAGTCAGGGTCAATACTGTATCTAAATGGTAATTATCCTAAATCTAGATGTAGAATTATGAACTCTCTACTCTTCTCTTATTCTAAATCACTTTTCAATGAATTTGAACTCATTTTCCCTAGGGACTTTAGGCATCTTCCATAATGTCCAGGCCACATTTATATGACAGCTAACAGATGTGATTGGAAGGAGTTTACCAGAGTATACAGATGTGAATATCGTCAAAGAAAATAGTCTAATGCGCTATTAAAACTGTCAACTAAACTACATTTTTAAGGAGAAGTTTCTTGACATATCCTTTACTCTGCCCTATTTGGGTAGATGAAACATAAATTTCTGCACAAAGAATATTTTATTAAGTGAAAACAAATGGAATATTAATCAGAAATAGTTTTGCATATAGAATATCCACACTATCTTCCATGTGGAAGATGTACACTGTATAAGAAAAGAGTATGGCCATCAGATTCATAAAAACCAGAGCAATCCTAATGTTTACCTCTTCTGATCGGTGGCTATTGGAAAGTTTACTCAACCAAGATAATGTTTTAAGTTTTCTTGTCTGTAAAGTGGAGATAGTAATGACAGGTATTTCATAGAGTTAAAAAGATTAAATGAGATAGAGGTATGCACATAACCTCCCCCCAAAATAACTGTACTATTTCCATGTCTTTCCTAAGTATGTTCCAATTTAATTAGCAACTTACTCACAACCAAATCTTGAATCTAAAACTGGAATAAACCCACGAATGTACTTAGTTGTTTCAAACTATTTACTATGAATTGAACCAAGAGCCAAATCAATTTGAATTGTAACTTTGTATTCACAATTAATTGAACTAGGTCAGAACCAAAGCATCAAAATACTCTCCTAATGAGATCTTAATCAAATCATATTTGACTCAGTTTAGTTTTATCACTGACTGGATGTTCCATCTTGTAGATAGAACATTCTTTGTTATCTAAGAAATATGTTATTTCACTCTTTGTTACTCAACCTGGTTTATAGGTCATATGGTTAATTTCTGTTTAAAATAAATAAAGCTGTTTAACCTCTGCCACACTTTTCCCATCTCTATTATGGTGGTAACAATAGATAATCTATCTCTCTAACAAGATGTTTGAAATTCTAAGTCAGATAATAGACATAAAAGTACTTTGATGATATATGTTCCAAAGTTATTGTTTTCAATACATATCCAATATGTCATTCTATTAATACATTTTGATGTTAGTAAAATTTAAAACATTGCTGCCAGTATAATTCACCAATTTATGATTATTACCCCAAATATAATTGTGCCTGTCCCAATTATGTTCTGAAGGAATGGTTTTAAAATATGGATAAGGATCTCATGTACTCCAGAAAAAGACAACTATCAGCCAGATAACTAAGACCCCAAAGTGTCTCTTCAGTCTTCATGATGCAAATTTTGAAGCACAATAAAGCAAAAGGTATCTCAGATTGTCAAAAAGCCTCAACTTTCTTTACTTTCAACATTATCCTCATATTCTAGGCTTTACAAAACTTAGGCCTATCTATACACTGGGGACAAGATCATACTTTTTTGTTTGTTTGTTTTACATTGAGACTGTCCTTGTACCATTCTAAGAGATGTTGACCATTTGGTAATGCCTAGTAATAAATATGTGGATATTATAAGAATGCAGTATACTGAGGTGGTGGTCTCTGATCTCAATAGCTAAACTACCTGCATTTTTGCCCGATATCTTGGCTTTTAATTCCTGGACAAATTATTTGAACTCTCCAAAACTAATTTTCCTCATTTTAAAAATGAAAATAATAATAAAATCTAACAGGATTTTGTGAGGATTGAATGAGATAATATATATGAAGTATATTTAAAACTGTCTCTGAAACAATTATCCAATGTACCAAGGCTGGGATTCGATATTGTTTGTTAGATTATCTCATAGAAAGGTAGGTGTAAGAATGGTTTTTCACAACGCCTGCAGCTCATCTACTTCAGAGACAACCAGGTGACCATTCTTGCTGAGGAAAAGGTATTTTCTGGTCATATTTTTCCACGTAGACATTAGGAACCAATGACCCAATCGTGACTTTCTTTTAATGAGAGACAAAGGTAGTATGTTTTTTAAGTTCTATTTTCCTTACATACATGAAAAATTACACTTCTCATTCCACTTGCAATTTGGCGGAGTCCTGTGATTAATTCTGATCCATGGCATATAAGAGGGATTGTCGTGTGTCAGTTTTAGGTTGAGGCAGTGACAAGCCTCTGTGCAATATTCTAATACTCTCTTCCCCTTCTAAGGCAAGTGTGGAAGCATAAATGGAGAACTAAGATCTAGCAGCCTGGATGGCTGAATCCACTTCATAAGTCAATCTGCCCTGGGGAGTTGTCAGAAGAATTTGTGTGAGTGAGAAATAAACTTTATGTGTTATGCCAGTAGAATTTTAGGGTTATTTGTTGCTTCAGCATAAACCTAGTCTATCTTTACAAATATATAGGTTTTATAAACTAAGGTGTTTCAGTGGAAGATTTACAGATACTACATTTTCTTATAAATACAAATATTGCACGTTTCCTTATAAATCTGTCCCTAGTGGGTAGCACGTAATCTTGACCTGATTGTTTTGAGACTAGTAGAAAATAGTCACAATTTGTTAATATAACTATTTTCCCAATGTAAAAAAAAAAACCTACACTGACGTTCTTAGGGGAAGTTACCTTCCGCATCTGAGACTGGCTATTTTAATCGTTCATACACACTACAGGTATAGTAGCTTTCACAAAAATCTACAAGTAGCAAATGAAGTATAAAAATAAAAACATTACTAACCTAATTCTACTGCCCTGCCCACTCTCTGTCAACAATGCTGAAAGGTCTGAGATTTTACACTACTTTCAAACCAAAAAGTTAGCTATCACAGTTTCATGGAGGATGGCCAAAGACATGAGATTCCTGAAGCTGGAGAAAAAGAACTTTATTACTTAACTATAGATACTAGCAATACCTGCAGTATCAGAATTTGTGCTGGTTCTCTGAGTCCTAAATTCCATGAAATGGCACACTCAAAAAAGACTGTATGATGCCTCACATGCAGTATTGTTTTTAGGAAAGGAACTCCAGTTTAGGGAACCCATATCTTTGATAACAGACAGTGAAACTGCCTGACCATTGCCTGGGAGGGAATAACATCTTTATTACATTGTACAATAAATGAACCTGATGTTTTCTCTGGAAGAGGACATTATCTCTGTCTTCCAAGTCTATCTCCTGTACAAACATCCTGGAGAAGATAATATAGAACACAAGGAGTCAATGTCTCTACCTGCAAGAAATGCAGAAATATGAGGAACGCATGGAGAATTGCCCAAATTTGTGCTCCTCATTCCTGCATTCTGTAGGCTTCTAGCAAATTTTCCCATGAGTATGACACTCCTTCAGCCACTCTAATTAATTTGAGCAACTTAGGCTGGAAATAAATCAGTTTAGTTTGTATCATAGAATATGGAATCAGGCTTCTATCAACAGAACCCCATACAGCAGGATGAGATCAAACTATACTGTTGACCTCAACCATGCTCCCTAGGATCCAGGACCCAACAAATGGAACAAGTTGAAATGATCAGAGTGTAACTTAGAAATCCAGATGGCTTTCTCTTTAAGAGTCTATATTGCCTTTTTCACTGGACCCATGGCATTAATCCAGGTACAGAAGGAACTCTTAGTGATTGTATTAAGCTAACTTACAAGGAGGAAGTTTAGGATAATTTAATCATCCATAACAACACTGGCCAGTGAGCCTGACCTGCATGTATTTCAGGGCCAAGGTGGCATCATTGATTGCTTTAGCAAAAGTCAGAGACAAATTTTGATCAGTTTTTCTAAAAGAATGGCCTCCATTTTAATAACTGTAGGATACACAAAAATAATAAGTTAGTTTTTCTTCCAAAATGCAACCTGGGTTACCAAGTGTAGCCTTACTTGGCAGTGATCTCTATAGACATCTGAGGGCTATATGTCCTATTAGTGCTATTTCTTTAAATGCCTAAAGGTCAGACCGGCACAGTGGTGTGCACCTGTAGTCCTAGCTACTAGGGAGGCTAAGGAACGAGGATCGCTTGAGCCCAGGAATTTGAGGTTGCTGTGAGCTATGATCATGCCACTGCACTCTAGCCAGGACAACAAAGTGAGATTCCATCTCAAAAATAAAAATACATAATAAATAAATAAATATATACCTGAAGGTCTCTATGGCCACCTCTAGAGTGCAGTACCATGCTTTCAGGAGGAAGGCAGGTTTATATATGTCTGACTTCCACACACAAATTGCAGTCTCAAGGGTACACATGGTACCCCTAGAAAGAACGTGTGTTTTTCACCCCTGATGTGGGATCTACGTGAGTTGGAGGGCACAGATTGACAATACCTTCAATGTGGACTCTCAGCTGACTGGTGGCCATAGGGTACCTAGTTCAGTTTGAATAATTGAATTTTATCTTTCTTTCTGAAGAAATTGCTTGAGGAAAGTAAGTTTAACTTGTTCCATTTATTCATACCAACAGAAAAGTTTGAGTGGAATTCATCTGCCCCACACAAAGATTGAGTGTCAGTTACAGAAATGAGGATGGGGAAGAGATCTGGATGTTTTGATAGATATTTTGCATGGGAGAGGTCAAGCGTTGGGGCTATCTCTTACTATTTTTGATAGATGCTCTTGTAAGCTTAAAGGGAACATGATCAAATCATGGTCAGCCTGAATAATTCTATGCATTACTATTCTGTGTGTCATAATTGTCAACAGAACAGTATGTCTCCAGCCTTGTTTGATGTGGCTATATGCTCTGGATCATCCAGGGGAAGACCTTCTTCCTTTAATTTATAGCTTTATAGATTCGAAGTTAATATTGAGTCATTTGAGAACAGATACTACATTCAAAGTTCCTAACCCACAGACTATTTGATAAGCCTTACCTAACAGCCTTTAGAATAATTTTGCTGCTGCTACTGCTGCTACTAACATTGCTGATAATGACAATAATAACTAAAATCTAGTTAACATTTTTATATGCCTGATATTTTGTCAGATATTTTTGTAAAGTTTCAAGAATCCTCATTGCATACATTTGCCCTAGTCCATCTTTATTTGTCTCCAGAGGATAGGTTAACATTAAGGAAAAGGAAGTGTGTTGAGACTAGCTTTGACATGATGAGAGATTTTATCTCTTGGAATTTGTACTTTTTGTGGCTTCCCTGGGAGCCCAGACTTTACATGTTGCCAAAATCTCTGTGTTAGATGAAATTTAAACTTATCTCTCAGTTAGGAGTTGGCTCGATCTGGAAAGTCCTGGGAGAAAGGCCTAATAATAAAGTTTGTGGTTTAAGCCTCAGGTCAGAGACATGGTATCAACATTTTGGGCTGCACATGATTCAGCCACACTCAGAGAGTGAAGACTTCCTCATAAATCGTAGAATCCTATTCTAGGTTTTTCTCACTGCACAACAATCCTTTTACCTTTGTCTTCTATATCAAATCCACAAAGTTTAAATTATTTATAACAAGCACACTGATAGCTCCTGAGAACATCTAAAACTCATATCCTCTATCCATATGCTATGGAATACTGCACTCTGCTATGCTGGCTTACATACACATTTCACATTAAAAAACATAAATTCCGTTTATTAGATCATTTTTAGCCCATAATTCATTCCCCTTTCTTTTCTTCTTCTCAGATTGTTGTGGGCTAAAGTTAAAGCTTTTAAATATTCCCAAAATAGTATGAAATATATATGAAACTTCTAAGACATTTCAAACATTTGCATCTATGGTTTGGAACCAACATATTCATTAATTTGCTCTTAGGTCTTAGCATTAGCCACAAAAGTCTTAAGTCAGGTAAGCCTTGATGCTTTTCATTTTTCTTGCATTTTCTTAGCAAACAATCACTTCTGTAAGCCTCAGAAAATGAATGCCAACCCAATTCACAAACGACAATGATGATGCCAATCAATAGACAGAATTGTTCGTCTCCAGATGAGATTTGCCTGGTCCAACTCACTTTTATCTTTGCAGAGCAACCTGGTGTAATGGAAATGGTGGAAGTGAATAGGCCTTTAATTGGATTGGGCTATTATGGATCCTAAAACTACCGATGCAGACTGAAAATGCTGTGTTCTTTGTCTTCACCAAGATAAAAATGTACTTCAAAGGCAAAATGGAGTTGCTTGACATTAGTTATTAGCTCAGCCAGATTCATTTTCAAAGGCAGATCTCAGTGTGTTGCTTGTAATACCATCACATGGTCCCTTCTCAAAGGGGTTCTTCCTGGCTATTAAGAAAGAGCGGCAAAGCGTCCTTTCTGCCTTCTTCCCAGGTTGATTTTTAAATGTAACCAAGAATATAAAAGCCTTCTAAATGCAAGAAAAGAAACTCAGATCAAATGCCTCTAATTAATCTTTGATGTCTCAGTTTTCTCTTCTACAAATTAAAGAAAGTAATAGCTATTAGAACCACCATTGTGATTCTGTGAGAATCAAATGGGGTAGTTTGTGAGGGTGGTTTACAAATTGGAAATCCCTCCATAAATATGTGGATTATTATATTGTTTATTGTCATACAGTCAAATCCTCCAAATCTTCAAAGTTTGAAGGACACTTTGAAACACTTCCCATATTTTTAAGTCCCCTTAGATCACTTTCTCCCTTTAACTCCACTTGTGATAGGACATTGCTCAACTGCTCTCCTGATAGATATTCAAGTAGTCATTTTAGCATAACTATATGCAAAATTTCATAGACAACCTTATGTGAAATTCTATAATTTGGAATTTTGATTCCATCCCATACTAATAAAGACCAGAAAATATGAAAATTTTCTGTGAAAATGATGAATTAGTGAAAAATTCCTCATTATCTGTGTTACAGATTTTTAAAAGTAGTCTGTTGAAAAATAGATAATTTGTCTCTGACTTGGGTGGGGCAAAGGCAATATATGTAACCTAAACATTTGTACACCCGAGATATGTTGAACTAAAAAATAAATTTAAAAAAAGAAAAATAGATAATTTGGCCAGTAAAGCAATCTCTTGGCAGATGGTGAATGTTGATGTGCTGACTGGAACTGAACCGTGGGTCCATGATTGACACGTGTGTGCATGTGCATGTCTTTGAGTATGTGCGTGCACACAGACGTGTGTATCTCCATGTGAGGGAGAGAGAGAAGAAATAAGAAACAAACATTTTGAGTAAGTCAATGTGACACATAAAATGTATGCATATTTACCACGTACTTGAATGTCCTGGTCATAAAGAGTATAACAGTAAAAAACTGTCCTGGACCATAAGCAGCTTTTAATGTAGAGGACAAATGGGAGAATTCCTTTGGCATTTTCATTTCCTTAAATGAGGTGGTTGGATCATGTGATAAACTTACCTCAAAAGCTAAAACAATGAGACTGTACTTAATTTTTAAATTTAAATTTCCTTTACAAGAAGGAGTGTGTTATCTTGACTTGGCTTCAGCAGGCCAAGGAATGAAAGGTTTTCATGAAGAAAAAGGGGAATCCATCCCCTTTCTCCCTGAAAGGACCAAATTAATCAAAGCAAAACTTCGGCTCTTTGGAGCTACTATTTATCTTTTCCATCATTAGAAGTCAATAAAAACACTTTTAGTGGGAAAAGAATAGTAGATGTCATTTCCACTTCTCTTCCTTTAGTCATTTGTCCAATGTTCATTCACAGGCCCTGATCAGACTAGATCCAGGTGGACAACTCAGGACACTGGGGTAGACCAGAGATTCGGCCAAATAGCTGCCCATTAGAAAATACTGACAACTTTGGGAAAATGTGGCTCTCCCTGCTCTATTCCAGATCTACTGAATTAGAATCTTGGAAGGCAAGACCCAAGAAACTGTAAGTTCTAGAGTTGGCAAGTTAATTCTGATCCATTCAAGTCAGCCAAAGTCTGTGGACAAGTTTTGGAGAGTTAATCCCTGGTATTTAGTTAAATTTAGTCAATATGCAGGGTACTTAGAGCATCTTCCTTGGGAAGACACTTGTTTTCCTCTTTGCAGAACAATTAGTTCCACTTTATTCCATATGTAGAATTTTTCATCCTTTCACCTGTTAGATAAAATGTATGGGAGTCCACTGTGTTGGACTAAGCTCCTGCACTACTAGGCCACAACAGAACAGACCAAACCAGAAAAGAGTTACTCCAGATTGGAGTCGCTGGTGCTAAGTGTCATGTAATCCAACTGAATTTAGAAATGGCCAGCTTTCCAAGAAATGGGAGATCCCCTGCAACCAATTTAAAGGGGCCTAGTCAGCCTGAGCCAGCCTGGTTAGAAAATCCTCTCTGCTTTAACCCTACAAGGAAAGGGACTTGAAACAAACAATCTGCTTTTCATTCCTTGTTTCTGCCTATAAAGCTCACTTCCTCTGCTCAGCTCATTGGAGTATCTTTCTATTTTGTAGATGGGATACTGACACTGGACTCATGAATGGCTAACAAAAGCCAATTCGATATTTTTTTTTTTTTTTATGAGACAAAGTCTCACTCTCTTGCCTGGGTTAGAGTGCCGTGGTGTCAGTCTAGCTCACAGCAACCTCAAACTCCTGGGCTCAAGCAATCCTTCTGCCTCAGCCTCCCGGGTAGCTGGGACTACAGGCACATGCCACCATGCCTGGCTAATTTTTTCTATTTTTAGTTTTTTGGCCAATTTCTTTTTATTTTTAATAGAGATGGAGTCTTGCTCTTGCTCAGGCTGGTCTCAGACTCCTGAGCTCAAACAATCCATCCACCTCGGCCTCCCAGAGTGCTAGGATTACAGGCATGAGCCACCACGCCCAGCCCCAATTCGATCTTTAAAACTCAATTTGTTAAAATTTTATTCTTTGACACACCTAAGCCTGCTATCCCTCTTACATTTTTTATCTTGGTTAATTTAATCTCTATTCCAGCACCATCACTTTATGAACATCTTTTGATTTTCCTTCTTTTTCACCCTGTAATTATTCACCAAACTCTGACAGGTAATTTTTTAATAACTGCCAAATTTGACTTGTTTTTTTCTCTGACATGTTAGGTCAGAGACTTGTCATCTTCCCATCTTCTCACCAAGACTACTCATTTTTTAATATATAACTCATTTAAAAGTGGACCGACTCTGATCAAAGCAAAGCTGTGGATCTCAGAGTCCTGCCACTCATTCCTTTGTATCTTGTAGGTTATAGTTGGAAAACTAGCAAACCAGACTATTTTAATATCCTCTTCACTGCTTCCGTTTGATCAGCCTTTCCTCTGGATCAAGCATTCTTGATGGTTTCTGAGAATTCAAAGTAATGTATTATATCATGCCATTCTGCATTTCCAAATATATTTAACATTAAATCTCAAGTCTCCCGAAATCTGATGCTCCAGTCACAAGATGACTCACCCTTATTGGAACATGTCCTATATGCTCTATCAAATCATGTTGGAAGACAAAAGGAGTGTCTCTTTCATTCATTTTTATCCTACATATCACTCAAATGTGCTATGACTGCATCTAGTAAGTTGTTTCTAGATAAATGCTGCACTATTGTTTATAATCATCAGAATTTATACCCCTAATCAATGTATTTTGTTATTAAACATATACTTATTGAATGCCCACTGTATGCCAGGACTATTTCTAAGTACCACAGACAAAGAGCTTGTTCCCTAGAAATGTAAATCATTTGTTAGAAGTTGGATCTAATTATCTGTTACAAGTTAAATCAAGTAAGAGAATGTGGGGTGCGGAATATTGCTGCCTTCCTTGGCGCAATTCTGTCACCTGCATGGGAAAACAACGTGAAGTGCTCACAAATTATTGTCTTAATTATGTCCCCAGTGATGTGTAAGTTTTATTGTTGCCTCATTAAAAAGGGCAGATATTTTTTTCTGAATGGTTAAAATAGTAGCAATAATTTTTATATATTATATAACTTGTAGAGTTATATCTTTATTCTCATTTCATGGAGGTGTAATATGAAGGCCCAATGATTTAAAATTTGAATCTGAGATTTGAACCCTGCTCTGACTTCTCCACTCTTTTGCTGTTTTCCCTTTCTATAGGCTGTTTTTTAATAGTGGTGCCCAGAAGTGACCCCTGGTGAGTTCTGATTCCAGGAGAACACTCTGTTCCCCTTGTACCTCCCGTCATGTTCCCCTTTGCCTGGCACCATAAGAGACCTTGAAGGAGGTTAGGGGTTTTTTGTAGGGGTTCCTCTTTTATAATAAGAAACTTACCGCAAAATCTATCACAGCAGCTGAAAGCTAAAAGATACAAGTAAATGTTTTCCAAATAAAAATCCTTCAGTGAATCAAAAAAAAAAGGTATAATTTTCCTTTGGTAAATCCAACATGCACAAGTTATTTGAAACAGCTGGTTCAAGTGGAAATGAATGACTTCCCCAGGGTCACAATCTGACAGTAAGTGCTTGCTGCTTACATGTGTGGAAGAGGGAATGGGGACAGATATTGTAATAGAGCAGAACAATTTCTCCGCCTCATCAGTTCATGAATATTTGAATGGAGAGGGTGTGATTTGGAGAGCTCCTCCACGGCTTCGCTTTTTATGTTCCCTCCAGTATTCCTCCCATCCAGTGTGTATCCATCATATACCTACTACAGCCCAGGAATGCTGCTAGGCACTGTGGCCACAGAGCTCAACATGACACATTTCCTTGCCTCAAGGAGCAATCTTCTTTGTATTATTCTCAAAATTACGAGGCAACTGTATTAGACAAAGGAGGACAGGTGTCCTCGCTTATACAGTGTGAGGGTGAAGAAATAAGGACATCTCAGCCCCCAACTCTCTATGACTGTACTCTGTGCTACTTGCATAGCAGAATGGGAACTTTTGGAGAGAACCACTGAGCTGGATCTCCATATAGTTTTCCAAGGGTTTTAAATCACTTGCTTTGTTATCCAATTCAATAAATATTTCTGAGCACCTATATAAGATGTTACACTCTCTATTCTTGTTTACTTTCAAACAAGGCTTTTTATTCTTCTGCATCATAGACTGTTGTTTGCTAAATAAGGACACTTAAGTACCTCAGCTAAGAAATATTTACTGAAAAACACATTCAAAAGCTTCACATTGATAATGATGCTGCAGGGACTCTCCAGGTACCAAGTACGGTTGTTGCTGCTCTTCTTACACCTACTTTCTACAGCTTTTCTCAGAGATGTGGAATTGTACCGGGCAACAGAAATCTGATCTTTTTATTTATACAAAGCTGTCAGAAAGTCAAAGTCACACATTTTAAGTCCTGTGAGTTGGACACAATGATAACCTGACTCTGTCTAGCTGAAGAAGATGAAGGTGCATATAGTCATACTTCACTTAAGGATGGGGACACAGTTTGAGAAATGTGTCATTCATTACACAATTGGTCTTTGTTCAGACATCACAGAATATGCTTACACGAGCTAGGCTTCTACATACTGAGGCTATGTGGTGTAGCCTATTGCTCCCAGGCTGCAAACCTGGGAGCAATAGGCTACACCTATGTTACTACAGTGAATATTGTAGGCAACTGTAACACAATGGTAATTGTGTTATTGTATATCTAAACATAAGAAAGGTGCATCAAAATATGGTATTGAAATCCTATGAGATCACTGTTATTCACATGGTCTATCATTGGTGGAAACACCGTTTCGTAGCACAGGACTGTATTTAAAGGAACCAAAGAGGAGGCAAAAAAAAAAAAAAAAATATCCATGTGCCAAAAAGAAAGGGAGAAGAAAATTGATGTAGGAGAATCCCAATTACTGAGGACTGTATAAAGAACCAGTATGACTTACTCATGGATTGGAATCCTGAATTAGCACAAAATAAGGTGGAAGAGATAACTAGAAAGGATGATCATTTCCAGCGTAAGGTGTAAATGAGAAAGAGGGGCGATAT
>CAUYSK010060612.1:0-17506 GCA_963575035.1 Avahi laniger
CATAGGAAGAAGTGGAACCCTTTTCCTAATTGCCCCGTAATTTGTCAAACTGGCCTGTCTCACAATGGCATTATTTTATGTGATCACATTACAGCCTCATCCCCTAAGCGCTGCCCTGTCCCGTAATCCAAGTGAACATCCGTCTCCTAATGGCTGCTCCCTGGCCACACTGCAGCCCGTTAAGAGACTGCTTAATCTCCCAGGCTCAGAGCCAATCTCTCTCTCTCCCCTCCATCTCTCTCTCTCTCTCTGCACCTACCTCTGAACAGGAGAGATGAGGAGACTTTTTCTTCCTGTCACCTGGTGGTAAACAGAGAAGAGCCCAGCCTGAAGGGCACGTTGGCTGCTGGGGGCTGCCCACTGCAGTGGTGGGTTGGGGTCTTGCTTTCCTTGGAGGCCATAGCATTGCACTGGCCCCTTTCTTCTCTGGGGTTGGGGTTGACTGAAGCTTTGATTTCCTAAGGAATTAGAATGGAGTGGAGGGAAAACTTTTCTTTCTATGGTATCTACTTTGAGATGTTTGTAGACATTTTTCTTAATTCTAAAAGAAAATCGTCTACATAGAAGAGCGCGGTGGAAATACAGGACTGCTATCCTGGAGACCTGATAGTGCACCTCCTTTCTCAGCCTCGAGCCCTTAACTATAAAGTGAGCTGAAATCCCTCATAATGCTGAAAAACAGTATGTTGTTCTTAAATATATGGCACATGGTTTATTTTATGGTCTTTCATACTATTTATTTTTTAAAATTTATACTCTACCTTGTCTCAGAAAGGATTTAAGGGGCTTTACAAGGATACATAAAAAATAGCAAGATGGCATAAATTAGAAATATGTGAAGAACAAAAGAGGAAAACAAAGAGAGGGCCATAACACGGAGGCAGGCTGGAGCTAGAACTTCCAGGCATCCCTTGAAGTCTTGCCCTTTGGCTTCAGGAAAATGTTGCAGATTGTTTTTACATTCAGATAGGGCATATGAACAGAAAGGGACATAATTCTCCTTATAAGCAAGACAGTTAATAATAGCATCTTAGCAGGTATGGAAAAATCTGATGGCTTCTAAGGATCATCAACCTGCCAAAAATTTAATCAAGGAGTTTGTATAAGTCAAAGACAATTTATTATGTGTTTTACTGTTGTTTGGAGATGGATATATATATATATATATGTATATATATAAAATCATTATATACATTTCTTTTTAAATTAAGAGCAGGCACATTGCATATAAAATATAAAAATATCAAATAAATTAGAGCAAGTAGGAGTCAACTGATCCCAGTTCCATAGTGTAGTCAATTCTTTAACTGAAGGGGTGGAATTCCACCGAGTGAGACCCACAGGGGCTGGAACACACTGTCCCAAAGAGAAGGGGCACAGAACTTCTGCTCTAAGGAGCAGAGAAGCTCAAGGTTTTGGGCTTCAAAATGACTGAGTGAGCTGGTATGATTTTAAAATATGGCAATTTGATTTTAAAGTCTGAATTTAAAATGAGTGCTGACAAGAGATGCCTGAAAGTGGTGTGTGAAAAGGTTGGTATTTGGAGCCAGTTCCAATGCCTCATTTGCTGTTGGGTAGGGTCAGTGGTAGGTGGGAAAGATTTTTATTCTGTGGGCAAAGAACTGAAACCACAGATATCACCTTATAGGAACCAGAGAAGCTCTATCTTATCTCTTTGGCCTTATCTTCTATCAGCTTCCATGACCCTAGGCACACTCCTCAAATATGTACTTACATACACATGCACTCACACATACACACATTCATGCCTACACACACACTAACACATACATTCATACAGACACACACTCTTCACAAACTCACACACTGACATGCCCACATTTACACACACATACCCACCCATACACACATGTACACACACATTGACATACACACCAAACCTTTGAAGGCTGCAGAAGAGGCCTCTCTCTCCCTTCCAGGACCTTGCAGAAGCTGAACTCCCATTTGCAGAGTTCTCCCTTTTCCATCCGCCTTGTCCTCATTTTCCACAGAAACTCTACTTGTCCCTTATGATTCAACTTAAATGTCACTCCCTCCCAGAAGCTTTCTGTCCAAATCCTGGACTGGTAACTTCTCTTACACAACAGCTTTCACAACAACTTTGCTCAAAGCAGTACACAAAAGAGATACGTTGCCATAATATCCACAAAAAAAGATTTGAAAAGTCTTCGTTGTCAGGGAAGATCTGTACTGTGTACTCTGACCCTACTTCCACCACCTGACACTGAGCACACGGTGTGGGACCAGCGCAGAGAAAGCAGAAGGGATTAGAAAATTCGGATAGGTGGCAACAGATGAGATACTCGTTTATTTCAAATGCTTTTTTGTGGGGAAAGCCACATGAGATGTATATCTTATTTCCAGAGAAGTCTCCGGGGAAACAGCTGTCATGCGTTTTCATTCCAGAACTCTTCAGTACGGTACCAACAATGTAATGGAGGACAGACAGCCTCAACAGCAGACCACAACAATACGGAGCTGCCTCAGTTGCGGTTTGTTTTACCCTGTAACTTCTTCTTAACATGAAGTGTAATGCGCCCTACAATAAAACAGTGCAGTGACCTTTGGGTATTAAATCAGATTTCATGCTCCAGGACTGTGATCAAAATATTCCCATGCATTTTCTCCTTCCAAATGGAGTCAAAATGCTTTAAGAAAATTTACTGAATCCTTGAAAACCTAATGATCCCTTTATAGCCTAAGGTAAGTTACTGCAAAATTTAATTTCTGCTAACCTACTTGAGATTGCAAACAGTAAATAAATGCATGCTGCTTACCTGCTTGCTGCATTTCTCTTTTCCTCTCTGACCCACCCTTGAGAGTGTGCCATACTCTTGCAAAACACTCAGGGATGCCCTCTGTCCCACAGTACCCCCAGGCACTTATAGCATTGACTTTTGTCCCTCAGAGAGTCATGGTTCACCCTTTACAAGCTCATTCATCTTGTTAAGAAGCTCATGCAACAATTTTTTTCTTAACCAGAATGAAAATCTACTTGTTTCTGAGAGTTTCATCATTGGAAACGAATAGATAGCAAGGATTATATATAACATTTTTTAAAATGTTGTGTCTGTACGTTTAATCATTTATTGCATTCTTATGGTTGGAAATGTGTTTTTTTCCTGCCTAGAATCTGTTTCCCCCCTTTTTGACAACAGCATCATGCCATCCTTTTAGTAAATTACTCCTCCCCTCCCCGCACTTTGTGGGCCCTTGGTGGAACCATTAATCAAGGCATGCTGCCCTCCCCTAGCCAGAGGGCAGGCCTGTGAGCGAGGCTAGACCAATTTTGAGTTAGCTGGTAGGAAAATAAAGTAGTTGGCACTGATCCCTTCCAGGGCTGGGACCTTGATGAGTTAGCCTCTAATTAGGGACTATAGATTAGTTCTTGCTATTGAGTCTTCCAGAACTACCCTGATTGCTGTCCCCTTCCCAGCCTGGCTTTTCAGACTTCTCTTCAATGTTGTGTGCTACGAGTACCTTTTTAATATATATGTTTTTTTCTGCTTAATAAATCAGAATAGGTTTCTGGTGCTTGGAACCAAAGAATCCTTATTATGAAAGAATTTATAACCAGATGTGATGTTGAGGATAGAGATAAGGAAGATTACAAAAGGAGAGGAGATGATAGTTCAGTGTATTAGTGAGGAACAATGAGAGAATAGGTAGCTAGAACCATGGCCAAAATCATGCCACAGACGGTCCAGGGAGAGGACACCACTGCTGCTACCAGTCTTCACCAAGTGCCACAGTAGGCCCTGGACTCTGGATCTTACCGCTGCCACCATGGCACTGCTGTCTTTGAAATAGACATGAGTGCTGCCCCTTCCACCAAAACAGAATTCTTTGCTGTCCCAAGTCAAAGGTGAAGTGGGGGCATATAATTGACTGTGTCAAATTCACACGTTCACACCCCAGCTGCCTATGAGTGTGAAAGTATCTTGCCATTTCAAATCCTACAGTGGAAGAGTGAGTTCTACGGTGCAGAATTCTGTATATTTAGAAGGGAATTTCTGGTGCTGGGCAGCTGATGTCTATATTTTTTAGTAAAAATGATTGGATAGAGTTAGAAATGAGCCATAAGTAGTGAGGATTACGAGAAATATTTCAGTAATATAACAGATAATAGAATTGTGATTTAATAAACTTGATTGAATTATAAATTTCTTTCCACATTAGAAACCCAAGGTATCTACACCTGCATTCTTGACTCACAGAAACTGTGAGATGATAAATATTTGCTGTTCTCACACATGATGTTTAAGAATAACTTTCTATGTAGCAATTGACAACTAATAAACACCCCAATTAAAAGACAGAAATATTCCAATTGATTATAAAAGCAAGACTCAAGTATATGCTGCCTATAAGAAACATACTTTATAGAGACACAAGTTAAAAGTATGGAAAAAGATATATCAGGCTAATAATAATCAAAGACAGCTGGAGTATCTCTATTAATAGTAAATAAAGTAGATTTCAGAGCAAAAATATTACCAGGGAAAAAGAGGATCATTTCATGATATTGAAGGACTCAATTCATCAAGAGGACATAATAATCCTAAATGTTTATGTACCTAATATAGAGCTTCAAAATATATGAAGCAAAAACTGCTAGAATTGCAAAGAGAACTAGACACATCATAATTATACTGGGAGATTTCAACACCCCTTTATCAGTAATTGATAGAATGATTATAAAATTGGTAAAGGTATATAAGGCTTGAACAATACTGTCAACCAACCTGACTTAATTGATATTTATAGAACACTCCACTGTCAATAGCAGAATCACATTCTTTTCACATGCACAACGGAACATTTAGTAAGATAGACATTCTGAACCATAAAATAAATATCAGTAGGTTTAAAAGGGTTTAAATCATCTGACTACAATAAAATTAAAATTTAGAATCAATAACAGAAAGTACTCTGGAAAAAAACCAAATATTTCAATACTAAATAACATACCTCTAAAAAACTTATGGTTCAAAGAAGAAATAAAAATAAAACGTGTTTTTAACTGAATGAAAATCAAAACACAGGATATGAAAATCTGCGGGGTACAGGTAAATGGTCCTTAGAGGGAAATTTATAGTGCTAAATGTCTTTATTAAAGTAAAGAAGAAAGGTCTCAAATCAGTGATCTTGGCTTCCACATTAAGAAACTAAAAATAAAAAAAAAAACAAGAGCAGATGAAAATAAATAGTAGTACAAGAAAGTACATAGTAGAAACAGTAAGTAGAAATTATTAGAAGGGAGGAAATTAAAAAGATCAGAACAAAAATCAATGAAAGAGCAAACAGAAAATAACAAATAAAATGAAGAAAACCAACAGCTTGTTCTTTGATAAAATTAATAACATCAATCGATATCTAACCAGACCGATACATAGAGAAAGACAGAGGACACAAATTACAAAATTGCCCTGTATCTATTAAAGAAATCAAATTTTACTAAATACGTTTAAATTCTCATTAAAAAAAACTTCAAGGCCAGATGGCTTTGCTGGCAAATTCTACCAAACAGTTAAGGAAGAAATATCAGTTTTACGTAAGATCTTCCAGAAAATTTAAGAGGGAGGAATAATTTCCTACTGATTTTATGAGGCCAGGATAATGTTACAAAAACAAGGCAAAAATATTGTAACAAAACTATAGACCAATCCCTCATCAATATAGATGCAAAAATTCCTAACAAAATTTTAACAATTTTAATTCAATAATACATAATAAAAATAATACATCATGGTCAAGTGGGGTTTATCTGAGGAGTGCAATGTTGATTTAACATTTGATGATTATTCAATATATTTTAGCATATTAATAAAGAAGAAAAATTATACATGATCATGTCAATAGATGCAGAAAAGTCATTTGACAAAATTCAGCATTCATTTCTGATTGAAAAAAAGTCTTTGTAAACTAGGGATAGAGGGAATATGCAAAAAAAATAAACAAACAAAAACTTATTAGTGATATCATATTTAATGGTGAAAGACTGAATGTTTTGCTCCCAAGATCAGTAACAAGGCAAAGATGCTCACTCTCACCACTTCTGTTCAACACTTTACTGAAGATTCTAGCCAAGACAGTCAGGTGGTTAATAGAAACAGAAGGCATTCACATTGGAAAGGAAGAGGTAAAATTTTCTTACTTCACAGATGATTATGATCATCTTCAGAGAAAATCTGAAGGACTCGACAAAAAAGGTACTAGAGCTAATAAATTTTAGGCTATAAGGTCAATATATAAAAATCAATTGTATTTTTATATAGTAGTAGTGAAAAATTGAAAATTGAAAATTTAAAAACTATCAACCACATAAGCATTAAAATATGACTTAGGGATAAATCTCACAAAAGATATACAATATCTATAAACTGAAAACTATAAAATATTTTTGAAGAAAATAAAAGAAGACCAAATAAATGGAGCTGTATGCCATGTTCATGGATTGGAAGACTCAACATTGTTAAGATGTTAATTCTTTCCAAGTTTATATATAGATTCAATGCAATCCTGACAAAAATCCCAATAGGCTTTTTGTATAAATTGACAAGCTAAAATTCATGTGAAAATACAAGGGAACTGGAATAGTTGAAACAACTTTCAAAAGGAAAAATAAAGGACTTACACTCCCTGACTTTGATACTTACTATAAATATATAGTGAGCAAGACAGGTGGTAAAGATGGACAACTAGATCAATGGAACAGAAGAGAGACCCCAGAAAGAGACCCACACCTATAAAGACCATTGTATTTCAACAAACAAGCAAGGGTGGAGAAAAAGGTTTTTTCTGTTTGTTTTTTTCAACAAAAGTGAAGAAAATATTGTCTTTTCAACAAGGTGCTAGAATAATTGAATATTCATGTGCAAAATATGAACTTTGATACATAACTTGCACCATATACAAAATTTGCCTGAAAATGAATCACAGATCTAAATGTAAAGCCAAAAAGTATAAAACTTTTAGCAGAGAACATAGGAGAAAATCTTTTTATGTCTGGATTAGAAAATGATTTCTTCCATGTAACACCTTATAGATTATTGTATTAAATAAAATAATATGAGGAAAGCTCTTAGGAGAATACTCAATAACTGTAATTGCTTATTGTTACATATATAGGTGACTTTGAGGTTTATGAATATTTTTTAATTTGAACCTTATAATGACCATAGGTGGCAGGGAGGGATTATTAGCCTCATTTTCAGAGAATAAGAAACTGAAGTTCAGAGAGGTTAAGTGACTTAAATTATTCAAGGTCACCATATTAGATAAATGTTTCTGTGGCTTGAAGTACTAGCATAATTGAGGAACAGAAGCTTTAGCAAATATGGGTTCATTTCTCTCACATACCAAAAAGTCATGTATGGGGTCATTGCTGGTATTGGTTTGGCAGCTACACGGTCAGGTCAGGTTCCGGGTCATGGCTGAAGGTACATGGCTCTGTGCTTGTGCTGACCTTCCTCTTAGGGGTGTAAGAAGGCTGCCAGGTCCCCATGCACCCTTTCCGAGGAGGCGCAGGCCAGAGTGCTTTTGTTCACATCTTCCTCTCATCAGGGAAGAGGCATCTCTGCTGGAAACCCCGCAGACTTTCCTTGCCTCTCACTGTCCAGAGGCGAGTTACAGTTTCCACCCTTGGATTAGTTCTGTCCTTGAGATGGAAGAATCTGCCACACACGTGAACAAAATCGGGGTTTTTATTAAGGAGGGAAAATGGAGGACTGACTCTGTTACCAGCATCTGCCACAGCCACACAGATGGTCACGGAGATGCCTGGATTCAAATTGGATTTTATAACTTCGATTCCAGTTCACTTGCCGCAACATAAAACAGGCCTAGCACTGTGGTGCTGTGTAGCCTTGGGATGCAAGGATGAAAAGCCACATTCCCCAACCTCAAGAATTTATAGTTCACTGAGAAGACAGAAAGCACTTATAAGAACAAGCAAATAAAACGTCATTTGAAATCTACTAAAATGAGGACGTATATACATGTGTGTGTGTGTGTGTGTGTCCTATGTAGATATTACATTGGGTGCATGGAAGAAGGCTGGCTGGAGGAGCAAAGCCTCCCAGAGGAAGTAGCATTTGAAGGACGAGTAGGCATTTACCAGGTGGGCTTGACCAACAGCGGGTAAGGAGCGTGCAGTATGTCCAAAGGCATGGAGGAACGACAACATGGCATTTTCGAGTTCCACATTACTTTATTAATTTACAGCTTAAAACACAAGAGGTGAATAACAAGACTATTAAAAATTGAGGGTAGACAGGGAGGCTGCACATATTCTGTAGGTGATGGGAAACAAAAAAAAAAGGCTGTTTGATCAGGGAATCTCAAAATAAGATTTGTGGAAGATGATTGGAAAGTTCATAATAAGGTTTTTAGTTAAAAGACAATTCTCCTTCTGTTTTTGTATAAAGTAACCTAGATGATAGCTGAGGTCGCTGCATCCTTTGAAGGATGAGAATCAGAAAGGATGAAATTTCATCCTTTGAAAATGAGATGAGTTCAGTCTCATCTTTAGGTTGCCCGTGTCCTGCGGAAGGTGTGATGCCCACCCTAAGATTCTGGCAAGTTTTCAGGAGCTGTATTTGTTTCCTAGGGCTGCAGCAACAGAGTTTCAACAAACTGTGTGTCTTAAAATAATAAAAATTTCCTGTCTCACAGTTCTAATAGCTAGAAGTCTGAAAGACAGGTGTCAGCAGGGCCATGCTTCCTCCAAAGGCTCCAGGGAAGAATCCTTCCTTGCCCCTCCTGCTTCTGGTGGCCCCAAGCATCCCTCGGTTTGTAACGGCCAAACGCCAACTTCTGTCCCCATCTTTACATGGCCTTCTTCTCTCTGTGTCTGTCTGTTCTCTCCTCTTCCACAAGAACACCAGTCATTGAATCTAGGGCCCACCCTAAACCCAGGATGACTTTACATTTAGATCCTTAATTATATCTACAAAAGACCCAATTTCCAAATAGGGTCACATTTGAGGTTCCAGGTGGACATGAATTTTTGAAGGACACTATTCAGCCCACTATTGGAACTCAAAGTCTCATGGTTACTTTTGTCTCTAAGTTTCTGCTTATCTTAAAATCTTAATTTCGTATACAACATATTCTCACTCATAGGTGGGAGCTAAAAAAGTTAAGCTCATAGAAGTGGAGAGTAGAATCGTAGTTACTAGAGACCGGGAAGGGGGGTGAATAGGGAGAGATTGGTAAACAGATACAAAATTATGGCTAGGGCCAGGCTTGGTGGCTCACACCTATAATCCCAGTGCTTTGGGAGGTCAAGGTGGGAGGATCGCTTGAGGCCAGAGGTTTCAGCCCAGCCTGAGCAACATAGCAAGACCCCATCTCTACAAAATATTTTAAAAATTAGCTTGGCATTGTGGTGCGCACTGTAGTTTTAGCTGCTTGGGAGGCTCAGTTGGAGTTTGAGGTTACAGTGAGCTGTTGACTGGGGCCACTGCACTGTCCAGCCTAGGCGACAAAGAGATACTCTGTCTCTAACAAAATAAAAAATAAAAAAATTACAACTAGATAGGAAAAATAAGTTCTAATGTTCTATAGCACTGCCGGCTAACTAACTATAGTTAACGATAATTTATTATACACTTTTTAATAACTAGAAAAGAGAATTCTGAATGTTCTCAACACAAAGAAATGATGAATGTTTGAGGTGATCAATACGCTAATTATCCTGATTTGATCATTACACATTGTATACATGTATCTTATAGACATGTACTGAAATATCACTCTGTATCCCATAAACGTGCAATTATGGGTCAATTAAAAATAAAAATTTAAAAGTCTTAATCTCACATCTCATTTTCCATGGATATACTATTTCTTTGCTGCACAGCATTCCAGATGTGGAACTCAGTCCTTTTCCTTGATGTGCCCCAAACCCATCCATCCAGGGTATTTAGGAGCACAGATGACTTTATGGAAGTTTTGGAGCAATGGATGGTGCACACATTTCAGCAACACACACATACACTTAGAGTATCAGGAATTCACGTTCTTACATGTCATTTGGTTAACCTGCCCCTGGAAATTTCTCATTCACAAACTTTCATCAGAACCCAGAACCCTGCTTGATGCCTGTTCCCCTTTCTCCTTCTTTCTACCTTCCCTGTTCTCTTTCCTTCTCTGGATTCCTCCCCTCTACCCCTCCCTCCAATTCTGATTAATTTCTTTTGAGGTTTGTTCAGTGGGTTCACTGTCCTTTCATATCTTGCCCTCAAGAGGTCATCTTCTATGTGTATTAAAGAGTTTGGCTAAATAAAAACAGCTCCCTGTAAAAGGCACCCGGGGGCTATCTGTCAAAATATTGCTTGTTTCCCCTACAAAGCAAAGAAGATGACAGCACAAAATTTGGAAACTTCTGTACATGGATTATAAAATCTACTTTTTGAAGGAGTTGAAAGTTTTTATTTCAAATAAGTTCCACTACAATACGTTTGGGAGGCTCATTTAGGTACTTAATGAGCTAAGGCACTGATTGGGATAGATGTTTTTATTGCGGCCTTGCTAATAAGAAACAAACAGAAAATTTTATAACTGTGTTTATGACATACTTATGGTGTATATATGTATGTTTATATGTCTCTGTGTGTAATTAGTATGTATGTACATGTTATGTATATTATGTATACTATTAGCATGTACATATACTATATACAATTAGCATTTATTTAATTAGTATGTGTATATATTATATATGTGTATGTTATATGTATACTATGTATGTGTATATTATATATACTATTAGTATGTATGTATATTGTGTATAATTAGTATGTATTTATTTGATTAGTATATGTGTATATTATGTATACTATATGTATATGTCATGTGTATACTGTGTATGTACATTTATGTATATTAGTATGTATTTATGTGTATAATTATGTAGTTAGTGTAGTATCAATAGTATGTATTAGTAAATGCTTTGCCTAGTAATAAACATTGAGTACCTTATTTAATCCTCACAATTAGGAGGTAGCTATTGTTATTTCCTCCATTTTTAGGAATTAATAGAACTGTCTCTAGCAGTGTCCTTGCTAGAGACACGAACCCAATGTCATTGCTAACCCAATGATTATCACTGCCAAAGAACATATACTAAAATGTTAACAGTGGACATATTTGGGAGGAGGATAACAGTTGATTAAAGTATGCTTTTCTGGATGTGTTAAATTTTCTACAGTGAACATATACTACTTCTGTAATAGGAACCTGCTCCCCGCTCCCTCCAATAAATGCTATAAAGAGACAATCATTCTGGTTTCATAACTGACTGAAAATGCAGTGCTGTAATGGAAAAATGGCAACATTAAACTATAATAGGCAAGTGCCTGTTTCTCTCCAGCGGGAGTGTGCTACAGGCAGAGGTCCCCACAGATAGAGGGACCCACACCTCTTCCTCCAAGAATTGGTTGTGGAACAGGGGTGCACAATTTTGGAACTCCCCACCAGCCAGTGTTCTGTGGAGATGCATGCAAGTGGGTCAGATGCACAGACCAAGGGAGATTTGAGAGCTGGACTTGGGAGGTGAGGGACTGTGTGCTTCCGGGGTCCAAGGAGTGGTGATTTGGGGGATACCCACCCCTCCATGCAGAAAAACTGCGCTATGGGGTAAGGGCAGAAAGATTCCAGCCCAGGGCCTTAGCACTCAGTGTTTAGGCTCCACCTCCAAGGACAGCCCTCTTGGTTTGGTGAGCCCACCCTGACCCTCACACCAGTGGCTCCCCCTAGGGGCTGAAAAAGCATTTTTTTGAGCCATGCTGAGGCTTTGCAAGGCCTTTCAGGCTCCCACAACCTAGCCACGAACTGCCTTGCTCCTCCCCCCACCTAAGTGGTCATGGAGATCAAGAATCCCCATGGGAGCTTCAGGGTCTCTCCTAAAGCTTGGGGCACTCAAGTACTCCACCCGGGAGACCGAAGTCTACTATGGGCACAAAGGAACATCTTGGCAGGTGACTCTTTCATACAAAGATCAACCCATGACAGGAAGAACAACTCTATAGCACATGATAGCATTTCCCAACTCAAGCAAACAGGGTGTGGCTGATTCATATTCACAGGTATCACCCTCCCATATCAAAGATTAATCTGTAGGACCTAACACAATTCACACTGCTGGGAAGAGGTGAAGACAAGAGGAAAGAGAAAACCTGAGAGGATCATCAGACCTGCTTGAACACCCCACAGGCAACTCAGGACCAGCACTCTTCTCCCTGGCATGGTTAGGGATTGATCTTTGAGGACGTGGGGACAGGCCTGCAAGCCAGGCCCAGTACATCTGGTCCCTTGATCCCAGGACTGGATCAAGGGACCAGATGAGAAGAAATCAGCAAAAGAACTCTGGAAGTATGAAAAATCAAAGTGACAGGTCACCTCCAAAAGGAAACAATGGCTCCTTACCAACGGATACCAACCAAAATGAAAATATTGAAATGACAGATAAAGAATTCCGAATTTGTATTATAAGGAAGCTCAAGGAAATACAAGAGAAAATGGAAAACCAACACAAAGAAACCATAAGAATAATACAGGAAATGAATGAAAAATTCATTAAAGAAATCAAATTATTAAAAAAAAACAACAAATAGACCTCCTGGAAATGAAAAATTCATTCAAGGAAATATAAAACACAGTGGAAAGTTTTAAGAATAGACTAGACCAGGCGGAAGAAAGAATCTCAGAGCTTGAAGACAACACCTTCGAATTTAAAAAGCCAGTTAAAGAACAAAGAAATAAGATGAATGAATAAAGTCTACAAGAAATATGGGATTACGTGAAGAGGCCAAACATAAGAATCATAGGCATCCCTGAGGGTGGAGAAGAAAACACATAAGAGTTGGAAAACCTACTTGAGGGAATAATTGAGGAAAACTTCCCCAGTCTTCCTAGAAATTTAGATATCCAGGTACAAGAAACTCAACAAACTCCTGGGAGATTCATCATAAACAGGCAATCACCACAACACATAGTCATCAGGCTGCCCAAAGTTAATATGAGGGAGGGACTCCTGCAAGTTGTAAGGTGAAAAAAAATCAGATAACTTACAAAGGAAAACGCATCAGACTAACTGCAGACTTCTCAACTGAGACCTTATATGCTAGAAGGGATTGGGGCCCCATCTTCAGTCTTCTTAATAATGGCCAGCCTAGAATTTTGTATCCTACAAAACTAAGTTTCTTATATAAGGGTGAAATAAAGACCTTTGCAGACAAGCAAACACTGAGGGGATTTGTCAAGACCAAACTTGCCCTGCAGGAAGTACTCAGATCTCCATTATACATTGATAAGCACAACAGACATCCACCAGTGTAAAATCACACAAAAGCTAAAGCTCAGAGCCCATACATAATAATAGCTCAAGAAGTAAAACAGAGTAATAAGAGTCTACCCAAAAGGATGAACAGAAATGCATCCAACTTAACAATTCTTTCAATAAATGTGAATGGCTTGAATTCCCTACTCAACAGACATAGGCTGGCTAAATGGATAAAATATACAAGCCAAGAATCTGCTGTCTCCAGGAAACACATCTAACCCACAAGGACTCATTTAGACTCAAGGTGAAGGGATGGGAAAAAATATTCCATTCAAATGGATATCAAAGCAGGTGTAGACATTCTCAAATCAGATAACATACACTTCAAATCGACAGCAGTAAAGAAAGACAAAGATGGGCATAATGTAATGGAAAAGGGAGCAATTCAACAAGAAGACATAACAATCCTAAATATTTATGCACCTAACACAGGTGTGTCCAGATTCATAAAGCAAACCCTATTAGATCTAAACAAAGTGAAAAACAACAGCATAGTAATAGCTGGGGATTTTAGCATCCCACTGACAGAACTGGACAGATTCTTCAAGCAGAAAATAAACAAAGAAACACTGGACTGAAGCAGAACTGTAGCTGGAAAATTTAGAGGGGGAACAATGTGTATGTTTTCACCATAAAGATTGTTCCATCTCACTGTGCTTTATTTAGCTAACCAACTCAAAACACTTTGTACAAAAACAAAAGTTCTACTCATCTTATTCTCCCCTCATGGAATCAATATGAAATCCAAATCAAATTAGAACTCAGAAGATATTTTCATTCTATATACAAACAATAAATTTTAACTCTTCATCTAAAAAAACTATAATAATATTATTACCTAATATTCTGTGTAATGCTTTATGTGATACAAATCATAGTCACATGTATTATCTCATTTAGTCCTTGCAATAACTCTGTGGATTAGAAAAGGCAAATATAAGAAGGTATTATTATCCCCCTCCTTTTGCTTGTAAAATGAGGTTCAAAGAATAAATTGACTCTCTACCCTCATAGGGATTTGTTCTGTAAAATATGGATTTAGTCAAAAGGTTGCACTCAAGGATCCAAAAGGCCACATGTGGCCCCAAGGCTGAAGGTTCCCCACCCCTGGCTGGACTTCAAGCTCCCTGGAGACTGGAGCCATATCTGAAATGTCAATGCATCTGTATCTCCAGCTCCCGCCCCTGCCACAGATCACATAGTAGGTGCTAAAAAAATATTTGAATGAATGAAATCCAGGGTCTTACTCTTAGCTGTGTCTTCTACCCATTGACTTCTAGTTCTGGCCAGCTGAAATGTAATCTTTCTCTTGCACTCACTCCCCAGTTAGGACTGTCTTCTTATTCACCACCCTGAAAAGCGGTTGTATGCAAAAGTGGAGAGGCTTCAAAGAACCATTTAAGCATTTGCGTGCACACGTACATGAGTAGTAAAATACATATAACAAAGTCAATTATTTAAACTATACAATTCAATGGCATTTAGTACATTCACAATGTTATGCAACCCTCACCACTATCTAATTCCAGAACATTTTTATCACCCCAAAAAGGAAACCCATACCCATTAAGCAGTCACTTCCCAATCCCCCATCCCCTCCGCCACTGGTAGTCACTAAGCTGCTTTCTGTCTCCATGGATTTGCCTCTTCTGGATATTTCATATAAATAGACTCACAAAATATATGGCCTTTTGTGTCTGACCTCTTTAACTTAGCATGTTTTTGAGGTTCATCCATGTTGTGGCATTTCTCAGTATTTCATTCCTTTTCATGGATGAATAAGAGTCCATTGGGTGAATATACCATTTAAACTTATTTTTTGAGATGGGGTCTCACTGTGTTGCCCAGGCTAGAGTGTAGTGGTGTCATCATAGCTCACTGCAACCTCAAATTCCTGGGCTCAAGCGATCCTCCTACCTCAGTCTCCTGAGTAGCTGGGACTACAGGCGTGCACCATCACCATCATGCACAGTGAATTTTTCTATTTTTTGTAGAGACAGGGTCTCATTATGTTGCTCAGGCTGGTCTGGAACTCCTGGCCTCTAGTGATCCTCTTCCCTCAGCCTCCCAAAGTGCTGAGACTACAGGCATGAGCCACCACACCGAGTCCATTTAAGAATTTTTTTCAAGGTGGAAAATGTGTCCTAGTAAGAAGAGAGGGGGTTTGACTACGGAAGAGGATGCTCAAGCTTGGCATGACTTGGACCCTCTCCTTAAAAAGAGTTTGTTTTAGGAAGAGGCTAAGGAGTTATGCTCCATGTCTGTGAAGGACAAAATGAAAGGAAATCAGTGAATAGGGGGCAGAAGAAATTGCTGACTGAGCTTAAGAGAGAACTTCCCGATGATCTAGGCAGTTAAATGGGGAAGGCACCACTGAGGAGAAGCTGTAGAATTGGAATCACCAACCTTCAGAAAGAGAAGAGCCATCTCTTCCCTCCAGATGAGTATTTGTGGGGCACTTAACCATCCAAAAAGGCAGGGCTAAGCCACATGACGTTTCAAAATCCTTCTCACGCTATAAATCTAGGATCATGAGAAGGAAAACTCAGAGGACGGAAAAGTAAATCACAGAGGGTTTGTAAAGATACAAAACTGACCATTTAGGTAACTGGCAAAATAGCTTAAAATTACATAAATTGACTATAATGTGAGAAAGGAGCATGTGACATTTTGACAGAAAAACAAATTAATTAATGGAATAAAACAGCAATTGATGGCATTGATTATAATTTATGGTGCAAAGAGAAAGGTCAACTCATCTGCTGGATTTTATTTGAGTTAATGATAATTATGTTTGAAAAGAAATGAAACTCCTAATTGCAGGATAATGTCAGTTCTTTAGAGAACATCATTGCATGTCGACCAACAACAAAAAGGGGTAGAAAGAGTGAAAAGAAAGCAGTTATTATTTCTTTAATTTCAAACTCAAGTTAATAATAAATTACCTGGAAGGAAAAATTATCTATGAAGATTTAAAATATTGTAAACTCTCAAATCCTTAGATTTAGGCATCGTAAGAAAAACACCCACCAGTGCTTTCAAACTAGTTTTAAGCCTTAAATCCTTGTATGCTTAAATAAACATTGCGCACACAGATGAAGTGTGTGAAGCAGGCTCTGCTTTAAGAGGGGAAAGATTACATTTCTGTGTTTACCCAAGAGCTGACTAAAACACATTCCATTTGGCCGGGACACACAGAAATTAGTTTTAGAAACTGGAAAGGGAACTTTATGTCTTTTAACATAACAGGCTGAATGTGGTGTATATTTTACAGATATCATGAGAAGTTTCTCTCTTCCACCTTTCCTGAGCCATCAGAGAGGTGATTGTGTGAACGAAAAAACACAGTAACATGTCACATTCCATTTACATCCATTTATCAAATCCAGGAAGAAGCCTTCGCACTTTCTGGACTAGTGAGCAGCACTGGACCAGTATAAAAAGCTGAGAAAGAGATAATTTTCAAGGAAAACATACATTAAAAATGATAACTCCCCCCAAATCATTTTTTTGTACATGTTTTTACGTTTATGGACTTAGATTCTCAAAAGCCAGTCCAGGGTGGCAACGTGGCTTTTGGGGGCCTTGGGCATCTTTGCCTTCATGGCCCCCATCCTTCATTAAAAAGACATTTTAAATTATACTTTTTTGGGGACTGTGTTTGTATAGAGATGGCTATAATCCAGGCTGGATTCGTTATCATATATTTGTTAATATTATATTCAATTGTTTCTTCAAATTTTAAAAGAAAGAAAAATTAAACCATTTTTGTGGGCCCCTAGAAGTTGTGTGGGCCATAAATCGGTGTCTCCTGTGCCTAATGGATATATCACCCCCGAGGCGGTCCGTCAGCAAATAGCTTGTATGATGAGCAGAGATACGAATGAGGCCCTGAGGGAACAGGAAGCCCTGTGAGATGTAGCAGAAAATGCAGTTGGGGCCCGGCACGGTGGCTCACGCCTGTAATCCTCGCTCTCTGGGAGGCAGAGGCGGGCAGATTGTTTGAGCTCAGGAGTTCGAGACCAGCCTGAGCAAGAGCGAGACCCCGTCTCTACTAAAAATAAAAAGAAATTAATTGGACAACTAAAAAAAATATATAGAAAAGATTAGCCGGGCATGGTGGCACATGCCTGTAGT
>CAUYSK010060617.1:0-41808 GCA_963575035.1 Avahi laniger
TGTCACACAGAACAGTTTTACAGATAGAATATCTCCAGGTTCTACCCCTTTGCATCTCCACTCCTAGGAGAAAAAGGCACTGGGCAAAGGAAACTGAACCCAAATCATTCTTAAGCCATTTCAATTATTCCAGACACATCAACCAGTTAAAATGGAAATCTCTTCTGCAAGAGATTCCGGTGGAACCTTTCCAGGTCGTTTTATGTTGCTTTGCATGGTGACAACAGGTGCAGCAGCTACTCTGACAAGTGAATCCTCATGGTGACCAGAGGACAGCCTGCAGAGTCTAGGAGCCTGCTTCGCCCAACTAAATCCTGAGGAGGAGACAATAATGGAGGCTGAGATGTGGCCTGTCCTATGGAAATAGCTATATTTAACCCTTAGGTGTGCCTAGATCAACAAAATGAGCTTATTGGAATTTGAAAATTTTGATAACTACAGAAAATGCATGACCAATACAATTGAATTCAACACAAATCTATAAAAGATATCAAAAGCCTCAACTGTCCTGTAGGTGATAAAGATGTGATTAAGAATACAAGCCTAATCTGGGAAGTTCTATAAAAGAAGGGCAAATAAATGGCTGTGGGGACACATAAGAGGGAGAAAGTTCTACTGTTATTATTAGAGAAAATATATGACAGTGGTTTTCTACATGGGCCGAATAGTCTTTCTAATCACTTGGGGAAAATAATCACCTCGTGAAATAAGCCATGCACAGAAAGACAAATACTGCATGTTCTCACTCCCATGTGGGAGCTAACAAAGTTGATCTAATGGAGGTGGAGAGTAGAATGATAGATACCAGAGTCTGGCAGGGCTTTGCGTGGGGAGCGGATACAGAGAAATTGGTTAGTGGGTATAAACCTACAGTTAGAAAGAATAAGTTCTGATGTTCTATAGCAGGGTAAGATGACTATAGTTAATAACAATCTATTGCATATTTCAAAATAGCTAAAAGAGAAAACCTGAAATGTTCTCGACACACAGAAATGATGAATACTTGAGGTGATGGATACCTCAACTAGCCTGAGTTGATCATTACACATTCTGCGTATGTAACAAAATATTACACATACCCCAAAAATATGTGTAAATATTATGTATCAATAAAAATAAATTAGTAACTAAATAAATTTTTTAAAAATGACCTCAGTCTAGTCCCCATAGCAGTCCAACTGTATATGAATCTCCAGGGTATGATGCCCCATGATAGGTATTTTTAAAAAGCTACCCAGATAAATATTCTATGAAACAGGTTTGAGAATCACTGTTCAGAAAGTAGGACTTCATCAGGATTTTGACCAGTGCTAGGGAAAGTCAGAGAAACGCCTACGAACAAAAAAGAAGAGGAAAGAGAGTGCAGAGTTTGGGGGAGAGCAGATTAAGGATTTGAGTGGGCTTGAGTATTCATGTGACGTATAAGAGGGAACAGAGAAAAAAAGTTTCATTTGTAGGAGCAAGATCATGAAGACAGATTGACATTTGGGGGAGTCTGAATCTTATTTTCAAAATATGTAAAATATGGGTCTTTATGCATGGCTTTGTTAATTATATGTTAGTTTTCATTTCTAAATGACCTAGATAACTATGCTTAGATAGTTGTTCACTACTTTTATATTAAAACAGAATAACTGACTCCCACCACTGCCTCAAAACACAGAGTGCACTGTACCCCACAGTAACAACAGATCACTCACTGCCATCATCTTCTGCAAATACCAATTTGCAAATTTTCGTGTGCCCCTCTTTTTCTCCTAGCATGGTAAAGATATGCATGCAAATGAGAGAGAGAGAGAGGGAGAGAAACTAACTTATAAGCTCTTCAAGAATAGTGATTCTGTTAGCCTCTATTACACCTAGGACTGCTCATTTCTTCAATTGTATGATCTACTTTAGGAGAACGAGGCAAATCTTAAATGTTTCTTGCTCAAAAAATAACAAATCTTGCATGGGTGCTATTTTTATGATGTCAGTGGTATTTGATGCTTACAGTAACTAATAAGACCAACAGAGCAGGTCCTATTATCCTCATCTGACAAAAAAGGCATGGAGTGACAGGAGACTATTCTTCTAAAAGCCTAAAGTGCTAGATTTTCGATTCTAAGATACGCCATTCCCACCGTTGTCTAAGGAAAAAAAAATATAGCTGAATGCACGTTGAAAAGCTACTTTTTTATAATTTTAAAGGATGGTATAGATGCTGTTTTTTTCTTTCAGATGTGAGCATTAATGGTTGATGTTATTTAGGGCTTATTCTGATGTGTTAATTTTCAGTGCTATTAAGCTATTTTATTATGATTCAGAATATGTCAGGTCATAAATCCCTCAAGAACAGACATCTTAACTTGTTCATAACCATATTTTCAGAAGACCTAATACAGTGTTGGTATGATGGTTATTCTCAATAAATTATTTTTTTCTGAAATGAAAGACTTATAGTTTTGTGATATTTAACATCTTATGTACCACAATCTATACAGCCAGTTATGTCAATCCAAATAGAAAATAAATCTGACCTGATACAGTTTTAAATGTCTGTTCCTTTAATCATTTGGCACGTATGCGTTGAATGTCTACTATTTGCCTACATTATTCAAGGGCTGGGGGGACAGTGGTAAAAGACAGACAAGGTATCTTCCCCCCAACACTTGTATACTTGTGGCAAGAGAAAATTATATGCATGTGCATGCATAGTAAATCTGAGAATAAAAATGCTAAAAAAGATATAAAAATAGTATTACAGTGAAGTGGCCGAGGAAAGGTTAGTTCAGATAAAATAGGGAGGGTTTCCATGAAGATGTGACATGTAATCTGAGACCTACATAGCAAGACAGTCAGGCGACAAGACAGGTGGTGAGGGCTCCAAACAGAACAGTAAAGGCAAAGGCCCTGAAACCAGGCCGATCTTGTCATGTTAAAGGCATGCAAAGATCAAAGAGGCTCACATATTTAGGAGATGAGTCCTAGGAGTAGGCAGGGACAATATCGCCTGAGACCTTGAAGGCCGTGCAGAGCTAGAAAGCTATTTTACATTCACAGGGAGGCCTTAGAAGGTCATAACAAGAAAGTGACATGGTCTGATATACACATCTGTTTGTCCAAGAAATATTCTGAACCAACAGAGTGATCTCAACTACCAAAGAAACACTAAATAGTGGTCAGATCTCTACCGTTAGGGAGGCTCATTTACAAAGATTCTTCCAAACGTAGGGAAATGAAAGGAAATTCACATTAACAATCATTCAAATTAAAAATGTTAATAATCAAAATGACTCTATGTTTTGCCAAGGAGTCCATTCCGCTGAGGTTTTCCTGTGCATACCAGACATACCAGGGATCGGTTCATAAGCAAACCAAGGGCCTCCCCTGAGAGTGCAGGGATTTCACCCTCTCCTCCAGGCACGCCCTTCAGCACTGCAGAAAGAAATTAGCCCCAGGACAGCTGCTAGGTGAGGTGCCTATAACATCTGTCATTCTACCAGGGACACTTATGAGAGTGACAGGGCACCATTGATAATTTGCATCAGAACAATAGACATAAATGTGGACTGTCCCTAGATAATCCCTTGGCCTAGGCTTGATTCTCAACTTACACCCAAACAAGCTATGTGGCTGGTAGGAAAGCATCACCATTTCTGAGTTTATCGGTCACATGATGTGGTTGCATTTTCACATTTATTGAACACTAACTACCAAAGGGTCTCATTGGAGAGACAGAATAATAAAGCCCCTTCCCCTGCTCGCAGTCTACTCAGAAAACAAAACAAACAAAAACAACAACAAAAAATCCACTGTACTGTAGCACAAGTGAAGCTCTTAAGACATAAATCAAGGAAAAAGGTCTTGAGTTAGCAGAGAAGAGAGGAGTGATAACTCCTAAGAAGACATCAAAAAATACTTCATGGGGACCTGGTGAAATACGAGCTAAATTTAGGAAAGTGAACCTAAATTCATAGTGAATTGTCATGTGCCATTCCAGCCAGAGGCAAGAGCATGTACAAAGGCATAGAAGTATGCAACACCATGGCAAGCCCTGGCTGTTAAAAATTGGTTTAACTAGCTGATCTCTAAGGTTCTTTATGCACCAAAACTCTGAGTCTCCCCTTTTAATGTCTGAAATATAATTTGTAAAAATTAAAATTTTATTTTAGCCCCCAATTGAATATATATGTTACAATTCTATCTCCATTCCTCAACTACAGCCATTTGAGCTATTGCTATTCACATAACATTGATTTACAGTGAGCTGCACATGTACAGAACTACTTGGCAGTACACAAAGGAAAAATGTGAAGACCCAGGATGAATACAAAACTCTCCATGAAATTGCAATTCATTACTTTAACAATAAAAGAAACATAGAGTCTGGGGCAGAATGCTAAATATGCAGAAACGTTTAAGATAATTGCTAACTTTTACTGAACATTTAACAGATATTCATCCAATTAATTATCACAACACTCATATCAATTAGATATGAACACTATTTCTATTTTACAGATGAAATAGATGAGGTGCAGACTAGATAAAAACTTGCCCAGGTAAACTACTTACAACTGGCAGAGCTGGAATTTGACTGCAGACAGGTGGCCTAAGAATTTATGCTTTTAATTACTATACTATATGCCTTTCAACAGTAATGTCAAGATTGTGGGGGACAATTCACGATATGTGGCAAGTGTTCTGTAATTCATCTTTGCTTTAGAGCAACATTGATGGAGAAGTTGGAAAAACACTGACTGGATCTCAGCAGCAGCCTTAGGGGAAAAAAGAATATGTACTAAGCAAAGACAGTAAATTTTCCAAATCGATTTCCCACTTTCTAATTCAGTAGCTTAAATGTTGGGAGCCCAGGATCAGAATGCTTGCCCCCTGGGGTGGTCCAAATTAGCATTAAGAATTCAGCTGAGTCCACATGACATGAAAGAACTGGATTGGCCAAGGTTCTCATGGAAAGAGTTACATTTCTGATCAGCTGTTTGGATTTCATGAATGTTGTAAGGTCTCAAAGGTGAACAACTCCATCTGTTAATTTCCTGTGTTCGGCATTTAAGAGAACCACAAGCAGAAATGCAATTAAAGGAGACTTTGCAAGAGATGATGGTGGTGGCAAAAGCAACAATAAGGTTAATGCAACTATGTCATATATGCATCAATTCAAAGCTTATAATTAAAAAATATATGGTATCTTTTTTAATCCTAATAATATTGTATATTATTATCCCCATTTTTACATACATATAGATAAAGGACCAGAAAGTATAGTGAGTTTTGCAGTACAAGAGCTAAGATTTAAACTAAACTTTTAAATCCTAAATCTAGTACTATTTCCACCTCTCCACAGTTGCCTCTCAAACTGTCAAAAATTTCAGCAAGTCATCATGGTTTTCCTTAGAAATGACTAAATTCCATACCGTATAGACCAAGACTTTGTTCCTCTGACTGCCCCGGTTTCTATATAAAAATTCTAACACCCCACATAGCATAATCCGTGGCCTAATCCCTGAATTGTGGAAAGGAAAAATTGAAAATTGATGACTTTAACCAATGTGCCATCATATTTTAACACTGGGAGCTGAACAGAGTAGCAAAACAGGCTGCCCCTCCTGCAAACGTTTAGGTGGACGGAGGGCATGGCTGAAAGCTGCTTACCAATACAGGACTCCCCGGACAGTGAATAGGTCCCATCGTCATGGAAACCGCTTCTGCACTCACAGTGGTACCACCCTGGCAGGTTAACGCAGCGGGAATGGTTGTGGCACTCAATGATTCCCTCTGTACATTCATCAATATCTGCCTCAGAGAAAAACACAAGCCCACCAGGACATTAATTTCTTTTGACACTAACCTTTCAGTAAACACCTCAAACATGCTCATGTCAACATGTCAATTAAAACTGGTTAGTCACCTAAAATGAAAGTTATAGGAAGAAACAAATTCCATTTTTTTCCAGAGTCCAAATAAATTGCAAGCTTCATTCTTGAATGCTTTCTTACATATTTAACAATGAATGAAAGCTGATGGTCATAAAGACATTCCTAACTCAAATGATGTATTAACTTCTGAATAAACACACTAAATTGAAGATGTCTGGCACAATTTTGGTATTGGGTATATAGGACTTTTGTCACATTCAATGTTTCTAAGTTGATAATTCCAGATATTATTTTGTGTTCTTTGAAAATACTTATGAACAAAGAAGGTTAGGAAACACTGGGTTAAATAGTGTTAAACTGATTTTGTAAAGTTACAGTCCCAGGGACTTGTTATATTAATATGTCCCTCAAAGCTTTGAAAGAGGAATGATAATATGCACTGTTTCCCAAATTTATTTGGTTGGTAAATGCTTTTTCTTGGGATACCAATAATATTTTGCAAAACTAATGTTCTGGGGAACAGTTTGGGAACTGCTCTTTTAATCCTTTTAAAACTGGTCGATTATGCTAGTCAATCAGAGATTTTCATTCTTCGCTCATTTCTGATGAAAGGAAGTCTCCTGGGCTTTGTTTTTCTCTAGGCTCTGAATTTTTAGAATTGGAAAATACCTGGATCGGGCATAGATTTGTTTAACCCAAAGTCTTGCCTTTTAACCGAAGGAGGTTGACATCCTTGCAGAAAGAAGAGTTGCTAATAGTTAAACCAGGGTCAGCTCATTCTTACAGAATTTCCCCATGTAATTATTTTTTGGAACACAGCCATCGCTGGCTGGGAATCTTCTCCTACTTCTCTTGGAAATATCTGGACTATGGCCCTCTTATATGAATATAAATTTAATTAACATTGGAATATAACACATAATGGATATAAAAACACTTTAGGATCTTTTTCAACAGGGCCCTATTGTAGGCATCAGCTCAGGGGCAATCAGCTACTAGTGGTTCTATCTTGACTAGTCCCGAATTGTGCATTGAGCTCTGAATTTAGTTTGAAACCTGATGGTCTCATCTCATGGCACTCTGGCCAAGTAAGGAAAGAAAATGTGTATAGCTCCTTATACTGGGCAACTCCAGCTTGGCCTTTTACTGCCAACTGCCACCTTCTTGCTCTACAACATGTATTGTTCAGCCCATAAAGTCCTTTCACATACAGTATTCCTCAGGCTTCTACATGCCATCAGTCCTCAGGACCTGTTGCTCTTATTGCAGCTTCAGTTATTACAGTTAGGCTGTGTGTGTGTTTATTATAAATCCCAGAAAATAAATTTCTAACAACTATGTAGATTGTCATTCCTCAAATTTTACAAGACTGGAACATACATTGGATCACTAAAAATTTCAAACCTTGGCATAAAGAAATGACTGGAGACAGTGGCTTACAGAGAGAATAGTCTTACCCTAAGTAGCAGAGCCAGCTCAGTGCTTTTGTAATACAGGGCAACAAAAGACACATAACCAGAGGACTGACTTTCAGAGATGTCTTTTCCATGTTAGACTGAAAGACAACTCTGTAACAAAGCAGCAACAAATTCTGCCTCTGATATCTATTTCCAGAACTCCCAGAGAAGCAGTTATGATCACCATGGCTGCTGACAATACTTCAGGCAATAGCCATGGTTAGTGTTTTAGGAAACGAGGAAATACAAAAGTAAGAGCATCTCAATTAACCAAAGCCATCGTATGTTCTGGTTTGCCTGAAACAATCCTGGTCTATACCTACTGCCCCTTTCACTCTCGAAACCATCCCAATTGGAGGACAAATTATCTGATAATCTTATAAATATAGTAACATCTCCAGCCCTAAATTCAATAAGATATTTCTAGGAAGAGCAGGAGTGGTGAATGATGTTCAAATGCTTTTTGAACTCACAGATATTTCTATTCCAAGAATGAAATGAGGAGAGATACTGGCAAGAGTTTCCGTGATCCAGCAGGGTAGAAGTTATCTGTACAGCACAGGAGACTCTCATAGGCCATGAAGACAATCAGACAGCAACTCATCTACAACTTCCCCAGAGACTCTAGGGAATCCCTGGCTCGCATTGGCAATGAGAAAAGTAATGGATATGCCCGTTGCCTGGGAGCTGTGCTTCCCACAGCAGATTCTGTGAACTCATCGGGAATAATCAGGGCTCATCGAACACACTGGCACCTGGTAACAAGGCTGCACATTTCTGTTCTCTGTGCAAGGTCTATAAGTAAAGCCAGAAAATTTTATATGCAACCGCACTGTACTTGAGAGGTGCTCACATTTTCACCATGTTCATAAAGCTGGCTGATTCTTCTGTGTAGGTTGTCAGGGTAGTATAAAAAGCAATCACCACAGATGCAAATGCAGAAAACACTTGGAGGCTTTTGGGCAATACTTTGGGGACTTTACAGATTATAAATGATGCTTTCTCCCCACACTGGGTTGTAGCTGCCTTTGTCCTCAGAGATTTGTTTTTCTGAGTCCGTGCTAGCTACAGGCAAACAAATAAGACAGATGCTCTGGGAACGGGGTCCCTCTGAGTTCACTGTGGAATCTGACTCTCTCGTCCAAGGAATTCTGATAAATCACAGTGAGCTTGGCTGCACCTCACAGTGTGCCAGCCAATCCAAAGGAAATGAACAACCAAAAAGTCACGTTCCTTCCCTTAGAAAGTCCCAGGATTTTGATTAAATCTCAGTTTAATCCAGCAAAGACCTAAAAATGTGACAGAGAAACAGCAGAAGCTGGGGTATTCTTGAGAGTGAAACCCATTGTATTCATTTCTGTATCCTCATTGCCACGTGTCAGCCACACAATAATTAAGATTATTGTCCATGCCACACAGCTAACAAACGGTGAAATCTAGTTCAAAAAACTAGCTAGAACCTGTATCTATCACTGCTCTATCATATCATCTTGTTGACGAGTCAAGAAAGGATGATTTAGACAAACACAATGCATTTATTCAATTCTTCAAATATTTGTTCAGCTAAAAATATGTGAAAGGATTATTTTTGTGTTGTGGTGAACATAAAGGTGAATAAGACACGCATTCCTGAAATCCAGGAGCTCACAATCCAGGGAGGAGTGATACATACTCATCTCTCAAACCCTACCCAATACCTTCTCCAATTCCTCTAGACAGACAGGTCCTCCTTCCCCTAGCGACTCAGTACCTGTAAAAACATCTGCTTTAGCACTTCTCTTGTCATATCGCAGTTTCCTTTTGTGTCCATCACTCAAATGCAAATTTCCCGAGAATATGGACAACTTATTCAGGCTTACCTTTCGAGTATTATTATTCCTAGTAATAGCTAGAAATGTGACTGTCAAGAGTGTGAAAGTGCCCAATACGAGTTCGTGGGAATGAACGAATGAAAAAATGACGAATGAACTGAATGAAAGGAACAATGAACAAGTGCTATTATAAAGATTCAAAATATCACAAGATTTCTTGACATTTGCAAATCACAAATGTGCAATGTAAATTCATAAAACTGAATACAATAAGGTTGATTCAATATTTATGTTATTTTCCTCTAAAAGTACTTTCTATTTAATATTTTGCTTCTTCTCCTAATCTTTAGAGATTTTAAGGAGGTCCAGTAAGAAACAAAAAGGTATAATTGCTATGATGTTATAATGAATAATTATAACAATTGTAATTGTTACAATAAAATGTCCTATACATAGCAGAAATTTGTTATTCACAATGAGACACAAATGAATACTCAAGGTTCCCCCCACCACCACAGGATGTATCCTAAGCAATACATTTAATCTCATTCGGGATATACATTGAATTTACTGTAGAAAGCCATTTGCAAACAAATGCTTGGCTTTTTGAATATTTATAAAATCAATTAAGTTTTTCTCAAAGCTTATTTTTTAAGAGATACTTTTGTATTTCATATTAATTGATTGAAGCTCACAGTGAATTAGTGGCTTAAATTGTGGTTGGATTACATCTTTTCTAAGAATTTATACAATGATATTGAGTCATGAAGAAAAACTTCCGATATTTTCATTCATTCAACAAGTTTATTGAGCACCCACCATGTAGTAATCATTGTAACATACCCTCATGAAAAGACAGGGTCCCTGCTCTCTAGACACATAGAGTCTATGGGGCAACCGGAATGTAAAACAAAAAAAGAAAGAAAAACAATATGGGCTTTGGAAGAAAACATGACTTCTTCAAATTCCTGCTCACCAGCACACTAGTACATTGTTTAGCTTTTACAAGTCTCTGTTTCCTCATTTGTAGGTTGAGGATAATAAAATCAAACTTTATAGGATTATTAAACAAAAAAGAATCTTAAGCAAAATTTATGTTTCTTATATAAAATATTAATTTTGTACTAAATATTACCACTAAAAAAACAAAAGACAAAAAAAGTGCATTCTGAAAATCTCCCCCCCAAAAAAATGCTAATATCAGCTTGCTATCAGGAAACTGGTTAGGACGGAGAGATTATTTCTGGATCTTTAGAAATATTCATTTGTATTTTGAGACAAGCATAACATTGCAAAGCATTCAGGAAGCAAATTTATACATCTATAATATATACCCCATAAAACTTAGATTCTCCCTACCCAAGAAAGTTTACATAAATTTAAGGAAGTAGAATCAGCAACATAAATTGCCACAAGTATAGAAAACAAAAAAAATGATTATCTGATATTTGCTGAATGCCAGGATTGTACTGAATATAGCATGCACATACCGTGTGGTAGAAACAGACTATTTTTTTCCATCTCATTTCCTTCTCGGGCTCCTAGGGGTGTGTCTTGAGCATGCTTCCTCTGTAGGTAGATGAGGCCAAGTGACCACTCTAGCTATAGAGCTAGAAGTAATGCAATTTCAATATGGCCCATAAACATACCTTATATAAGTCCCCATGATATTTCCACCTGCTCACTACAGGCAAATGTCCATGGAAACCGAGGAAGCCCCATACTGAAAATGGCAGAACCATTTTTTGCCTGGTTCTCTGTATGACTATGTAGCCCCTTCACAGACCTAAAACTATCCTGGACAATTTATATGAATAAGAAATACATTTCTATGTTATTGAGCCATTACAGTTTGGAGCTGTTTTTAATTCGTGGCCAGCATTTCCTACCTATTATGATAGACTCCTTTCCATATTAAGTGGGAAGACTGTGCTCATGTCAGAACTCATGCTGATATAATATCTAAAAACAAAAATAAGCAAACAAGGAAAAAAAAAAAAACAGGACCAATCACAGACAATATAATCAGCTAAAGGAATGAAGAGGTTTTGTACTGAGAGTCAAGAGTCAACATGACGTGTAAACCAGACAAAGCCTTGTAGTTAGATGCACTTAAGTTTGAACCCGGTTTTGTTACTTCCCAGCTATATGACTCTGATAAAGTTATTTATCTTTTTTAAACTTCAGTTTCCTTGGTTCTTAAAAGAGGATAACATTATTGTCTTACTCTGTTTTGTGTTGCTATAACAAAATACCTGAGACTGGTAATTTATAAAGAGAAGATGTTTATTTGGCTCATACTCCTGGTGGCTGAAAAGTCCAAGATTGGTCAGCTGCATCTGGTGGGAGCCTCAGGCGGCTTCAAGTCATGGCAGAAAAATGGAGGGGGGTGGGCAGTTGTGAGCAAAGAGATCACAGAGTGAGATAGGAAGCAAGGGAGAGAAACCAAGGACCCAGAATCTTTTTAACACCTCACTCTCATGGTGACTAACCTATGTCTGAAAGAGCAAGAAATCATTCACCCTCATGGAAAGGCATTAATCTATTGATGAGGGATCTGCCCCCAAGACTCAAATGCCGCCCAACCCTGCCACATTGGGGATCAAATTTTAACATAATTTTGGTGGGGAAAAACCACATCAAAACCATAGCAATTATTAATACTTAGTTCATAATTTTGCTTTAAGGATTGAATGAGATCAATGTAAAAGCTACTCCACAAAGTCAGGCAGGCATTTATTAGGACTGTGATAATTATCATTCTCTAATTTACAATCCCCACTTAGCCACTGAGGTGTTGTATGTCCGTGCCAAGACAAACCAAGTCTCCAGGCTTCAATTCCTTACATGAAAAGATGAAGGGATTGTGCACGTAAGTCCTCCTCTAGCTTTTATATCCTGGAAGATGGGAGACTGAGCTTTGGGATCATGACTTCATCTACTGCTAGCCAGCTAAATGGCTGTGAGAAGGTTTAAGCAATCTCTCTGTATCTCAGTATTTTCATTAGCCAAACTGCAATTTAAAGATATGCATGTTTGTCTGCCTCACCAAAAAAGCTCCGATAAGGTGTGAACAAGCTCTGGGAAGTCAATTAATTGCTACATAAAATATATGGTGACATCATTATTGCTGTTTCTTCTTTGTAAGACCTGATTAGAAACTAGTTTTGGTCCATTAAACTGAAAGATACCTGCTATTAATAATGATGTCAACTGTATTGGTGATATGGCTCTCTGCATTTTGTAAATCTCTTTTTTTACCAACTTTGCACAAGAGAACAGTCTCTTCCTGGTTGTGTCCATCTAATTTTATCTTTGAAGACTTTCTCTGTCTATCCTCTAACAAATTGTGCCCAAATTCTTCCATAAATAATCTATCTATTCACATTTCAACTCTCCCCTGTAGACTGGAGCCTCTCTGATATACATCTCTAAGATGACTTCTAACACAGGTCCAGATATACCTTACTATTGCCTATGGATTAGCTAATCTCAGAGGTCTCTTCCTTTCAGACTCATTCTGCCAAAAGCTTAACATATATATCTTTCTATGTATCAAACTTAATTTCTACCCCAGCTCTCTTTCCTCACTCTCATCTCCCATAATCAATGAATAAAAAGTCCAAGTTCTTATAATGGCTTGCAAAGCCTCACGCAATCTGCCTTCTCTTACCTCTTTGAATTCATTAACCACTCTTCCTTTTTCTTACCCGGGACAGCCACACTGGCCCCTTAGCTATTCCTCAAGCATAGAAGCCTTTGAACATGCTGTTCCTTCTGCCTAGAACGTTCTGTCAGATATTTCTAGGGCTTAATCTCTCAAACACCTCAACGCTTTATTCAAAGATTCGCTGTGAGCTTTTTCGTCACTGCCATATCTAAAATTATGACCATCATCTGCTCACTTCAGCCAAAGTATTCCCTACTCTCTCTCTTGCTACATTTTTCCTTTGTACTTACTGCCCTCTAACAAACTTTATATTTTAAGTGCATATCTTGGTTTTTATCCTATCTTTTTCCCCTTAATGGTTTTCAAACTCTGTGAGGTGGCAAAAGTACAGAACAGGACCTGGAACTTAGTGAGCACTAAATGAATATTTGCTGGATGAAGAAAAAGGAGGAAAACGCAGAGGAAGGAAAGGAAAATGCAATAAAAATTCTTCCTTTGACATCATTTAAAAATCTGCATCGTATTAATTCTGTAGATCTGCTGCCAACACCATGCCATAGTTCCTTATTTTTCAGACCTGAATGAGTGAGGTCGCTCCTAGCTGTTCTTTTAGTCACTGTGCTTTCCAATCCATAGCACTATCTGGCTAATTTTCCCAAAGCTAATCACTAAGCAAAATTTAAATAAAATAATAATAGCTATTCTGGCACTCAATAGCTAGTTCAGCCTGGCTAAGTCACTTTTTAGCTCAATACATTAATTCTTTTATTTGTATAATATGCAAAGATTAAACTGAATAAGTATTTTTCACCTAGTACTCTACGGAGCACTAAATTTCTATGGAGGTTCTCTTAGGCATACAAGGTGACTCTCAGTTGGATTCAGCTTGAGTGACCACGAGCAGCTATACATTTCTGAAATATAGATCTATCAAAGTTTCACTGCTATGGACATTGATGATTTTGAATACATTGAACCAGATCATATTCACTCCAAGCCTGAAAATCCTACAATTCTGTGATTTTTTTAGATATCCTGATCCTCTAATAATTACAAATGATCCTTATTATAAAAATCTCCTATCAGAAATTCAAATCATAAATAATTGACCTCACTTTGACTATAAATTTGCCTTTATTTCCCAAAACTCTTTAGCATAAAACCTTGGCACTCTCTGGGGTGGCTGCCTTAAGTACCCCTATATTCCATACTCAGTTTCATTTCAGGCTTCCCACCCTGCAAATCATTGTTTTTAAATTAAAAATCAAGCATAAGTTTGATTGTACCAAGAAGTTCTCTTTCTTTTCTCTGAATTCCTATGGTATTTAACAATTCTCCCACCCCATTTAACTCTGATGTAGATTCTGGTTTAGAAAATTCTGTGTTTCTTGCTACAGTTTCTCTCTCTGTCAAATATAAAGAATTTTTGAACTTCCACCTATTACTAATTTACTATGTGTGTCAGGTTCTCTGACAAGTGCTTTATATTCACTACTTCATTTGATCTTCAGAATGCCTCTGAGATAATTTGAATTACCCTAATTTTACAGAAAAGTGGAGGCTTAGATGTTTAAATAATATACCCATGATAAAACATCTGGAAAGTGGCAGACGGGGATTTAAGCCAAGGTCTATTTGACTTCCAAATATTAACACATAGTATTAAACACTATACTATACAGCCTTCTGCACATCTGGGGGAAATAAGAAGCTTTTCCTTCTTTTATTATCACCCATGGTTAAGCACCATTTCAGGCCTAAAGCTGACTTAACTCATTGTTATCAACAGGTTTCTAGATGAACGAGTTCAATGGAGATTTCAGCCAGTGCTACCACAGAGAAGGCAGAATTTAGAGTTTGATTCTAGCCAAATTAACTGCTTACTGTAAAATAAATTAACACTCCTGAGGAAAATCCCACCTTCATAAAGTAGGAACATAATATCCAATACATAATAAAAATTTACTAGGTATCTAAAGGAATAGGAAAATGTGATCCATATTAAAGAAAAAAATCAGATAATAGAAACCAACACCACTCTCACTCAGGTATTGGATTTAGTATAGAGGACTTCGAAAAAACTGTAAAAAACATGTTCAAAGACTGAAAGGAAAAAAACATACTGAGATGAATAATGAGCAGACTTCTACTATCAACCAAGATGGAGTAACAGGGACTGCAGTTACCAACTTACCTGAAACAAACAGGAAAAAATCAACCAATATATATATGAAAAACTAGTTTTCAAGGTATGGGAAATCAGGAAACTAGGGAGAGTGATCCCTGAGAGACATAAACCAAATGAGAAAAGTGCTGCAATGGCCCTAGTTTACTACCTTAGGAGAAGTCCAGGCCATGGTGCAGGAGAGGAACCCAAGAGGAGCACAGTGGACTACCTGGTGTGAAGTTATGAAGATGAGAACATGAGAATACCAGGACAGATAGAGGCAAGGCTGCGTATTGGAGAGAAGAGAACTACACAGAGACAAAATTCCGAAGTCCTGCAGAGAATACTGGTCAAGTGTGCAGCAGAGTGTTAATCACAAAATAAGTGTGGCAAAACTATTCAAACCTGAAGAAAGATCATCAGAATGGATTAGAGGTAATAGAGCTTGGTGCTTAGACAGAAAGAGTGATAGTATATGCTTCCATAAGCCAGACTTGAAAATCTCATAAATCATTGGATAATGCTGGACAGACAGGAAAGTGTCTTGCATCAGTAGTGGAGAGTAATTAGCCTTATATTAAACCCTGCTCTGGTCCCAACTAAAAATCTTAAAAGTAAGACCCCAAGGATGAAGTTGTGTTTAACATCTTACCTGCATCTTGGAACAAAGTTCAGGAATATTTATAGGAATATAAAAATATTCATCATCCAACAAGGTAAAGTTCACATTGACTGAATATATTAAAAGATTATCAGGCTAAATAGAAACAGAAAAATCCGAATGAATCAAATGAAGGGGAAAATAGATCATTTGACACCAACACAAAAGTAACACAAATATTAGAATTAGACAATAAGGACATTAAAACAGTTACTGTAACTATTTATATGTCGAAAAGCTAAATGGAGATGGGTAAAGTTAAAAATAGATTGATAAACTGATCTGTATGTATCTCCAAATGAAACTAACAGAAATAAAAGCTACTTTGCATTAGATGAGAAATATATTGGATGGGCCAATTGGCAGATTAGATTTTGCAAAAGATTAGTTTAAAATTTAAAAACTATAAAGTATCCAAAATGAGACACAAAGGAAAATAAAAAGACTTTTGAAAATGAAAAGACCATCAATTAGCTTATACAGAAGAAAATCATGTAGCCTAATGTATATGTAATTAGAGTCCCTGAAGAAGGAATAAAAAAAGAAAAAAAAATGGAGAAATACAGCCAAAATATTCCAAATGTGTTGAAGACTACAAGCAAACCAACCCAAGAAGCTCAATGAACTCCAAGAGCAAAAGACATGAAGAACACCAAGACACATTATTGTCAAACTTCCCAAACAAGTGATAAAACAAAAAATCTTAAAAGCAGTCAGAGAACAACAAAAAAGATATGGTCCATGCAGAGGAACAAAGATGAGAATGTCAGCAGATTACTTTTGTGAAACAATGCAACAGAAAAGACAGTGAAGTAACATGTTTAAAGCATTAAAAGAAAAAAATGTCAGTTTAGGATTCTGTACCTAGCAAAAGTAAATTTCAAAAATAAAGTACAATAAAGACCTTTCAGACATATAAAAGCTGAAAGAAATCATCACTAGCTTTTCTGTACTATATGAAATATTAAAGGGAGTCCTTTGGGTAGGAGGAAAATAATAACAGATGGAAATACAAATGTACACAAAGGAATGAAGAAAACTGGAAATGACATCTGTGTGATAAATTTAGAAAATTATTTTCTTATTTAAATCTTTTTAAAAGATTTTTGACTGTTTATAAAAAAAGCAAAACTGCAATTTTGGGTTTAAAACATATGTGAAAGTAAATATATGACAATGATATCATAAATCCCAACAGGGAAGAAATGGAAGTATACTACTATAAAGTTTTTATATTATATATGAAGTTGTATAATTTGAAGCTACACTATAATAAAGATATATAGTATAAACACGAAAGTAACCAATAAAATAACAAAATAATGATTCATAACTAATAAGGAAACAATAGAGATAAACTGAAATCCTAAAAATTATTCAAAAAATGACATAAAAATAGTAGAAAAGAAACAACAAATGAGATAAACAGAAAATAAGTGACAAGATGACACGGTTAAACCTAACTATATTAATAATCACAGTAAGTATAAATGGTATATATAACCCAAATTCTATATGCATTAAAAATATTCTTCAAAAATAAAGATAAAATGAAGATATTTTCAAATAACCTAAAACAGAGAATCACAGCAAACTGACTGATACTACAGGAAATATTGAGGGAAGTTCTTAAGGCTGAAGGGGAAAGGCAACAGATGATATCTCAGATCCACTGGAAGAAATGATGCACATTACCAAGGATAAATATATGGAAAAATATAAAAAGTATATGGATTTTTTCTTCTATTAACTTCTTTACAATACAAATGATTTTAAATAAAAAGTTATACCACTATTTTAGTATCCGTAATGTTATGTAGATGTAATGAATGACAATAACAGCAAAAAGGATAGGTGAGTGGTATGTATACTGTGAAAATGGACTATAATGATCTAGCACAAGAGCAACTCTTGACTAGATTGATCAATTAAAGATGCATATTGTAATCCCTAGAGCAACCACTAAAAATAATAACAGAGGAATAGCTAAAAATCTAACACAATAAATGCATTTTATTAATCCCCATAAGGCATAAATAAAAAGAATATAAAACAAATTAAAAATAAAAACTACAATGGTAGACCCAAATTCAACCATATCAGTATTTACAATCAATATATATTGATTAAACACTTAGGCAAAGGCAAAGATTATCAGTTTAGACAAAGAAAAAAGCAAGACCCAGTTGTTTGCTGTCTACAAGGGATGTACTTTAAATATAAAAACACAAATAGGTTAAAACAAAAGTATGGGAAAAGATATACGCCATGCAGACATGAATGATAAGAAAGCTAGAATAACTATATTTATTTCAGGAAAAAAAATAGGCTTCAAGATAAGGAAAATCTGCAAAGATAAAGGCATTTCATAAAAAGAGTCAATTCATCGGAAAGATACAGCAATCTTAAATATATAGGTTTAATGGCAAAACTTCAAAATACCATGAAACAAACTAAAATAACTCAGTGGGGAGAATACACAAATTTAGAGATTTTAACCCTTATTTCAGTAATTGATAGAATTGATAGGCAGTATTTGATAGGGAAAAAATCAGCAAGAATACAGAAGACCTGAACAATACTAACTGGCATTTCTTAAACATTATATCCAATCACTGGAGCATGCACATTTTTTGGAAGTGAACATGGAATGTGGACCAAGACAGAACAAATACTGTTTCATAAAACAACCTCCAAAAAAATTCAAAAGCTTGAAATCTTACAGAGTGTGTTCTCTTACCATAATAGAATTAAATTAGAAATCAAATAATAATAAAATAATAAGATATTTAGAAAAGGTACAAATATTTGGAAATTACACCACTTCCAAAAAGCCCATGGATTAAAGAAGAAAAATAGGAAATATTTTGAACTGAATGATAACAAAAATACAACAGGTTAAAATCTGTGGGAATCAGCTGAAATTGTCCCTAGAAACAAATGTATTGTATAATGCTTATATTTGAATGGGAGAAAAGTTTAAAGCCAATGATCTATGTTCCCACTGTAAAAAAAAAATAATATAAAAGACATGACCTATGTCTGGTCCTGCCTACAAGGCCAAGGTATGTGAGATACGATTAATGCCAACATAAGCGGGCCTCTAGGACTCCACTGAACATAACCTGAGGCAAAAGAGCCAGATGCAGTTTTTTGAAATAATAACAACCAAAGGAAATACCAAAATATGATATGATACACATCAAAACCAAAGGAAAGAGTCAGGACAAAGGTGGGCAAAGTCACCAGGGAATACAGATCTGGGAGGATGGAAAGCAGCTCAGCATGGGGTAAGGAGCAGGTATGAGGGGAGAGGCTCAGGACTGAACACCGGAATGGTAAGCAGGTGCTGAAGCACCTTTGGACACTGGGCTCTCAGTTGCAAGTGACACTTTAACCTTGCTTACCTCCTCTCTCCCCAAAAGAAACATAATGGCTCACAAAACTGAAATTCAAGGGCCCTAGTTCTGGGGGTCCATGCAATTGAGCAATATTATCAGGGCTCCCCCTGTATCTCTGCAATGCTTATCAGCATATTAGCATCAGTGTAAGCCAGAACCTCTTCATGAAGTAGCCCCCAGATGTTCTAGGTTAACATACTTCTAAATCTATCAAAAAGAGAGATTCTTATCAATAGTATCGAAACAAAATCTAGGATTTGAGTTTCATGCATCTTGGTTTGGTCACATACTGAGCCATGAAGTAATTATGATGGTGATGTCTGGGTTACCAGACCGCCCTAGAGCAAAAGGTCAAATCAGAGCTACTTAAGGCATCTTAAACTGAGGCTTGAGAGGGATTTCTCCTTAGGAAATGCTGGAATGCCATTACTAGAATGGGGACTGTATTCTAGGGAGACAAAAGCAACAGATTTCCCCTAGAAATCTGTTTCCCAGTGGATTTCTTTTCATGTCACCACTACAGTATATTGTGGGATGGATGTATTGGCTCAAGAAACCATGCTACTTTGAGTGCATGGCTTTCCCTTTGGAATGCATCTTAGTCTAAGGGGTACCTTTCACTTCTCTATTCTCCTCTTAGTGCCTAGTCTGAGTGCTTTGTTTCCCCAAAGTTCTGATACACGTATTTGCTTTTGTCAAGGGGATAAGTAAGAAAGACATCAATGTCATTCCATGAACTAAGTTTAAAAAGATACATCTTTGAGGGTTCTGGGAACACAATAGTGTAGAGTGGTTCGCACCAGGAATCTCTCGCCACACCTAGACAACAGCTGCACTGGCAGAATCTGTCCCATGTGATCATTTTGAAACTATAGAATCTATTTGAAGTCTTGCAACTTCCAGGGGAAGGTTTAGAGGTTAAATTTTAGTCAATTTTAGCTGGTCTCATGGTAACAGCTACCTATCTCTAACCCTTCAGCCATGCGATTTTTGTTTTCCTACTATGTCCTGACTGGTACACATTTCCTATCACTTTCTGTATAAGAACTTTGAATGGTTTGCATAAAGAATGGTGAGCCCTTAAACTCAGAAAAAAAGTAGGCCCATCTCCCAGACCCTGGGGTAAATATTCATAAATCACTCTTTGGTCTAAATTAGTGCTTGTCAAAGAGTGATCCTCAGACTGGTGGCATTAACATCAGCAGGGAAAATACTATAAATGAAAATTATCAGGTCCTTCCCAGCATACTGAATTAGAAATTCTGGAGATAGAGCACAGTAGTCTGTATTTAGACAAACTTGCCAGAGTTATCCGAGGGACCGTACTTTGAGAAACACAGGTCTAAAATTATAATGGTATCTTCATCCCTTTTCTCAGTGATTTGTCTAGGTAAGGGCATGTGACCAAGTTCCAGCTAATGAGAAATAAGGGGAAGTCTGCTGGGGATGGAGTGGCAGTGGGCTCCCATTCCTGGTAAGATGACAGAGTTCCTAACATGTCCATTCTATTTAGCTGGATGGATGGATGACCTGAGGATCGGTGGTGCAGCCAACTTGGGACCTCAGGAAAAAATACAATTAAATCATAGACACACCAAACTAGTCCTCTGACATCAGTGAGCTGCTGAATTAATCCTGGAGGTACATATTGCCAGGTTTTATGTTACTATAGATAATTAAGGACTTTTATTATTAAGTCACAATTACTTGAGTTTTATGTTATTTCCAACCAAAATAAATTCAACAAATGGAATATTCTTATCCCTATTTTACAGATAAAGAAGCAAAGCTTTAAAGAGATTGAATAATTTCCATGAGGCAGCATATCTAGTATATGATATGGTAAGTTTTGAATTTGTTTTTCTCTGAATCCAAAACTTCATTAGACTACTCTACCTGGTCACACTTTTCCTCCCACCAAACTATAGCCTGGTGATAGGGAACCAGAGTGGCTGTGTTTGCCTTTTTCTCCTATGCCATTCTCTCTAATCCTGAGTTTCTCTATGGCCTTCAGAATTCCCGGTTAAAATGGTAGTAAAGCCATTCTGAATGATGGCTTATTTTCCTGCTTAAAAGGAGGAACACAAATTGGTATTTAATTTATTCTTGCAAGATATTAAAACCCATCCCTTTAAGGACAGGTCCACATTTTTTGAGTATTCCAATAGCCTGCATTATTCATAGTGGAGATATTTGTGCAGACATGATCAATAAGTTAATTTACCTCCAAATAAAACAGGGAAGCTTCAGCCCCCAATGAAAAATGAAGAATTTAAGTCAATCAGTCCTTTAGGAAGCTTCACCATATTTCTGTCACCACCTGATTATACATAGAGAAAAATTTTTTTATGTTATGTAATGGCAGATAAGCAACAATCATAATAAAAAAGTTATTTTGGGAAAAAATAGCCTTTATTTGTCAAATTTACAAATGTTTTGTAATTGTGTTTTTAAAAGGGGGAAATAAAAGTGCTTTTTTTTTTCTCTTCTATGAGTTGGAGAAGAAAGTCAAAAGAGAAGATTCAAGAACACTGTTAACAGATAGCAGCACCAGTGTTTATGATTCCCAAAGAGCATTTATGCTGCTTTGTCTTGTTATAGATCCACAGTATTCTGGATGCACTTGGCCTGAAAATGTATTTGCAGGACTGATACAGCTCACAAGAGATCCAGAGCTGGAGCTGGCCCCATGCAGGAAGATCTATGACTTGGAAAGGAAGGAGCCAGGACCAAGTAATTACAAGCAGAAACAAAGGGATTGAATCATTTCTCATTGAATAAACTTAACCACACATCTTGAGAATCCACTTAGACATCTAGAGAGGACAAACTACAGAAAGGGTAGATCATATGCAATAGGGATCATTCAAAATTGAATTAAAGGATAATGTCATTGCCCATGGCCATTCACCATATGTTTCATTTCAGGTCTGTGGAGAAACAATAGCTCTTTTCAATTGTGCGTGTTAGTCATCGTAATATGGGTGATGACTCAGAATGTCTAAGTCCTACATGCCAGAAATCACTGAATTATAGAAGAACAGAGGAATGGAATTTCTATATGCTACCCTATTCAAGGCCATACACTCCAAAGATTATAGGATCCAGGCAGGCAATCTAAGTGAGTGATGTAGCCCAGGTGTTGGTAAACTAGAGAGAGTACATGTTGTACCCAAGGGGAGCAGCCATTACGCAACTTCCAAAAAAATGTTTCCATGCTCTGTTGGAATCCCAGAAAAGACCACTCCGTCACTCAGTTGAAGGTTCACTGGCTGTCTATCTGCTATAAGGTTGGTTTTATCTAATTTTTTGAAAACACCATTTAGACCAACTTTGTGCGGGACACATAAAACACGTTTTAATTGAACTTGAGTTCTTGGTTGCAAATTCTGAGTCCACAACTATTTTTTTACATGTAGGAACATAATTGAGGTCCAATGAAAGAAGTGATTTGCCTAATGTTTCCTAGCTGATGGGAAAAATACCTAACAGCATATACCATCAATCAATTCAACAGCTTTTTTTTCCTCCATTGTTCTTCACTGTGTAGATGGATAGACTGATTGACTGATGGAGTGATTTTTTGCAAGACTTTTTTTAAATTTCAGAATCTTATGGGGATACAAATGTTTTGGTTCCATGAATTGCTTTTGCACAGTTTGAGTCAAAGTTATAAATGTGTCTACACCCATATAGTGTACATGGTACCCATTAGGTATGAATTTACCCATCCCCTTCTGCCCCTTCCCACCTGCTTGATTTCTATTGAATCTTACTATCATATGTGCACATGAGTGTTGATCTTTAAGCTTCAGTTCAGTAGTGAATATATGTGGTTTTTGTTCTTCCATTCTTGTGATACTTTCTTAAAAGGATGGTCTCCAGTTTCATCCAGGTTGCCACAAAAGGTACCAGTTCACCATTTTATTTATGGCTGCGTATACATATACCACATTTTCTTGATCCACTCATGTATTGATGGACACTTGGGTAATTTCCATAACTTTGCGATTGTGAATTGTGCTGCTATAAACATTCAGTGCAAGTGTCTTTTTATCAAAATGTCTTTTTTTCCTTTGGTTAAATATCCAGTAGGGGGATTACTGGATCAAATGGTAGCTCTACTTTTAGTTTTGAGGTATCTCCATACTACTTTCCATAGAGGCTGTACTAGTTTGCAGTCCTACCAACAGAATATAAGTGTTCCTTTCTCTCTGCATCCATGCCAGCATCTGTCATTTGGGACTTTTTGATAAAAGCCATTCTCACTGGAGTTAGGTGATATCTCATTGTGATTTTAATTTGCATTTTCCAGGTGATTAGAGATGCTGAGCATTTTTTCATATGCTTATCTTCTTTTGAAAAGCTTGTGTTCATGTCTTTTGCCCACTTTTTAATGGGGCTGTTTGATGTTTTCTTGCTGATTCACTTGATTTCTTTGTAGATTCTTGTTATTAGCCCTTTATCAGATGTATAGCATGCAAATATTTTCTCCCATTCTGTAGATTGTCTATTTGTTCTATCAATTGTTTCCTTGGCTATGCAGAAGCTTTTTAATCATGTCCTATTTATTTATTTTTGTTATTGCTATAATTGCCTTTGGGGATCTTCCTCATAAATTCTTTGTCTAAGCCGATATTTCTAAGAGTTTTTCCAATCTCTTCTTTCAGAATTCTTATAGTTTCATGCCTTAGGTTTAAGTCTGTTATCCTCATGAATTAATTTTTGTGAGTGAAGATTAAAGAACAGTGATGTGAAATTGCTAGACATATTTAAAAGAAGCATATGTATGTGCATATATATACACACACACAGAATCATGTGCCACATGACAATGTTTTGGTTAACAGACCACATATATGACAGTGGTCCCATAAGATCATAATACCATATTTTTACTGTATCCTTTCTATGTTTAGATATACAAATAGCACTGTTTTATAATTGCCTACAGTATTCAGCACAGTAACATGCTGCACCGGTTTGTAGCCTAGGAGCAATAGGCTCTACTAATAATATATAGCCTAGGTGAGTAGTAGGCTATACCATCTAGGTTTGTGTAAGTACACTCATGACGTTCACACAATGACAATATCATGGAATGATGCATTGCTCAGAATGCATGACTATATATGTGTATGTATAAATATATATTTATACATTTCTCTTTTGTACATTTCTCTTTTGTACACTTCACATGTACCCAAAGACTTTGCTATACATTAAAATTACAAATAAGGAAGAGAATAAACATTTTTTCAAGTACCCAAGCACTATTACAGTCCCCATGGCAACCCTTTCCTCATTTTATAGATTAGAAAACTAAGCATATATGTCACTTTTCCAAGGGCACAGGTTAGTACATGATAGAACTGGGGTCCAAGTTCAGGTCCATCTAATGCCAAACACTCTGTTTCTCTACTATGCAATGTTGCCTCTTTCTTCCACCTTCTTTTGTGAAATCATAAGTAACCACACATGGCTTCTTCCCTTGAGGACCTCACAGTCTTTTGATGGAGGCAGACAGAAACAAACACCTCTCTGGGGGAAATGCAGTACCAATGACACTGAGAAATTACAGCATTGTCAGGAAGACATCCAGAGCCGGCTCTCTGCAGAAAGCTACTCATGCAGCTCATTAGAGCTTCACTTGCTCTCCCTCCTCAACCTGTAGTGAACATAGTTCAGGTGCCAACTTGTTCCTTGCAATCTCTAGACAAGGCTCTCACTTCAAAATCAAAGTCAGATGGTGGAGTCCTTAAGAATCTTTTTGATGTGAAATGCTATGCCTTGGAGGCTTGGCAATAATAATGGTCCCTTAAAACAGGTGTAGCACGAAGCAATAAATGATGTGCTATCACATACAGTATCTTTTTTGATCCTCACATCTCATAGTGAATTGTGCAATTTAAGGTTCAAATTTTCCCTTCAAATAGGATGAAACTGAGGCCCATAGAGAAAATTGCTCAAAGTGGAGAAGCCCAGATGAGGTCTTCTGCCTCTGAGCTCTATGCTCTTTGCAACCTAATATGCTCACTATTTAGGCATTTGCAGATGGACAGGAAAGAAGATTAATGTCAGGAAGCAAGAGGAAGTTCCCCCCAGAGAGAATTAGCTACATGTTGCAGTGGGATTTGATTCCTGTTGGCGATGTTTCTATAAGCTCCCTCATCAACCACTGAGCTTTCACTTTTCCAGTGTCCTCTCTTTCAGTAATTTTCAGCTTGTGCCAAAGACAGATTTTCAGAAAGCAGAAATATAGCAGCCATAGAAATCCACAGACTGTTTACATTGAGAGCCACATGAAGGTCAGTACTTTTAAAATTATGCAAATGTCTAAAGTATAATTAAAAGCAAACAGTAAAGAGGAACTATTAAATAATTTGTGTCAATACAAGATTGCCAAGGAAAAGTGAAGTCATCCTTCGGAGACTTTCACCATTTCTTCGATGCTTTGCCCTCAAGCCCTACCCTACCTTCAAGCTGTAAGAAACCCTCCTAAGGAGGATTCTATCCACCACCCACTGCCATGACCTTGACGCTGGTACCACCTACACCACTGAACTCCTGGCTTCCCAACAATGGCATCGGCAAAGAACACAGAAATTGAAAACTAGTAGGACAAGACTGAACTCTGTAAAAAGAATAGTTTCCCAATTCCTAAGGCAGGGCTTTCCTGTCACAAAGAAAACTGCTCAAGCCCATGTGTCAGATCTATTCTTGTAGCCTTCACCTAGATAACACAGTCTGCCCTCTGCCCAGAAACAGCCCCCACATGGTGTGTGGCTTTGTTTGGCTTTGTTAAAGCTATATTTAAAAATTGAATAAGATAGCCAATGTTAAGAATCCAGAGACTTCGTATACAATTATGGATTCCTGTCATCTTGAACAAAAGAGATTAATTGGGCAACTCTTAATTCATGTGGCCACATGGAAACAACTGGCTAGAGATGAGGAGTGGCTTCTGCTTTTAGACAGCGCATGGACCTCCCGCTACAGAGCAGCTCACAGCTAGCTCACTTAACTCACTCTTGCCTGACTTAGACATCTGAATTTGTGACACCTGCCCTCATGCTGACAAGGGCAACAAAACCTCTAAATGTTTTGGATGGTAAATCTCTGATATTATAAATATTTTTAGTATGCAATTCCAATACAAGCATTTTAATATACCAAATATACACAAAAGCTATGAAAAATCATAATCAAATATTATAATCAATAATTTAAATTGGCAATGCTAATTAAATTGTTACTAATTAATTTTACAAAATTATTTGGTTTCCCTAATGTATTATTTTTAATGTTTGTAAAATGACAGACTGTTTAATTGGTTCTGAAAATCTTGCTTTTAATCTTGTACCATTTTTTCTTTTTTTATTTTGATAGATTTAGGGGTACAAGTGGTTTTTGGTTACATGGATGAATTATACATCAGTAATGTCTGGGTTTTTAGTGTACCTTTCACTTGAATAATCTTGTACCATCTCCTATGCTAACTAAATGATGTTGCCAGGTCAGTTGTTTGTAATAAAATCATTTAAAATGAAAGATTACTATAGTTTTATGTTGTTATTTTTGATAAAGTAACTAATATAAGTAGAAATTCTAATATTTCAATATAAGGATCAGTGCGACCAGTTGCAGGCACAATGCCTGGAGCTCCAGGCAGGGTTGGGGGTTCCATCATCACGTACATACTTGGAAGGGTGGCTTAGGGTCTAAGACACATGTATTACAGTCAACTTGAACCAAGCTCAAACTCTAGCTGTGTCCCTTACTGGCTATGGAACCAGGTATTTATTATATATTTCAGCCCCAGTTTCTTCATCAGTAAAATGGAAGAGATGATGTCAATATCTTTATGATATCTAAATGTGTTAATGCCTGGAAATTGATTATTGATCTCATATTTAAAAGTCTATAGTTAATAGGACGTAACTTTTGTTATCTGAAATCTTCTTACTTTCAACCTTTCTAAATTTATTTAACAATATGATTATTTCTGACTGACTCAGGGTCTCTGAGGCATGCCTTTGTGAAATGCACAAAGGCATGCTCTTTTTAAAAATTTCCTCCTTTTCAGTCTGTATATACATATGTATATATCTATATGTATATACAGACTGAAAAATACATAATAGATTTTTTAAAGTTTAAAAAGCTGACTTTCTGTCAATGGAAAACTATTTTTTTCAGATATCAAGCCATCAATGCATCTCATACATGCACAAACATACACAGACACATGTACACATACACATGCACCAAAAAATGACTTCTTTGCAAAAGAGCAGTTTCTCATTATTTTCAGAAAAAAAATGTTGAATACCCATATTAGAAGAGAACAGTTTGCATTTGGCTTTTCTCCCCATTACTCAAGTATTATTTCACAGGCATTAATTTTTCCTGTGGTGTTGACTACAATTCACTGAGTAAAATGGTGCTGGAGGGTAGAAAATTACAAATCAGAACCTAATTGAACAGCAGGGATAGCCTGATTGGCATTGACAAGTACCTCTTCTGTGCAACTTCAGTGGGGCTGCCTGGGGTCCCAAACCGTAGCCGACTGTGGCCTTACTGCTTGAGAATAAATTTGGTGTCCAATCACCTAGAATGCTTGCTTTGATTAGGCGAATAGGCACCATTAACCCCACTTTTTCACTCCAAAATGGTCAAATATGTTTTCATTTATAATCTATCAATCATCTGTTGAGCATTAGCAATATGCCAGGTAACAGGCTCAGGAGTTGGAGGCAGTGGTTTTGGTAAAGTAGAATGTTAATGGGCTTTAACGGTTTATATCTGTTGCAAATTTCTTTTTTCTAGTCATATAGCTTTTATTTTCAAACATTTTGGAATTAAATTCATAGATCTATTCTCTATTAGCCCCATGGCTTTGAATTGTCCAACCTTGTCTTTCTCATCTTTAACGTAGAGATAATAAATCTTGCCTTGTAGACTTTTTGTGACTATTAAATAAGACTTGTACTACTACTATCTGTAGTAGATGAACATAAAACTTGAGCTTTTTTCCCCCTTTGTTACCAGGGGTACAAAGCTGAATTAGACCTTCTCTGACTTTGGAGTGGTTTATATTCCTTGAGGGAGAAAAGTATATATATAATTAAAATATAAGATAATATTATATATAATTATATATTAAGTGCAGTAAGTATAAAACAAAAGCTACAATGTCATCCTCTCTAATAATAAAATGTACAGTAAAATCCTTGGATGATATACTCTCTGATGACATGATTTCAATATAATGTCAATAATTTAATAATAATTTCAATAATATGATTTCTGAGTGACAATTAGCTCTTATTCTCTATCTAGCCTTTATTCTCAATCAGAGGTGGAATAAAATGCTTATCTTTTGGGGAGATAGAAAAGAAAAGAAAAGAAAAGAAAAGGCAAGGTCAACACTAAAAAGGAGGCTGTCCTGCTCCAAAAATGAGAAGAGGCCCCAGATGCTCAATATTCTCTTAGCTCAGTCTTCTAGGATCATTTCAACTAAATAGATATCAACTCACTAGGACATTTCTGAAACAGCTGCCACTTTACAGTCAAGACACAGGAACTAGCAGCAGCGAGACTTGAGGACAATCGCCACCAGGTGGCACCAAATAGGCAGCAAGGTGTGGGTAGATCTGGATCCTGGATCTGGCTCACTGGGACAGGCTCATTCCAGTTATTTCCTCAACCTTGTTATGACATAACCTTGTGTTTCACACAATATAATATTTTATAGCCACATTCTCCCATTCATGGGTTCTATTACATTTAGATTTCAGTAGGAGCTTTGCACTATACTACAACTCCCTATACGATCTGGGCCCTCCTTACCCTTTTTCTCATCCCACACCACTCTCCCCCGAGCTCACTGCACTCCACACATTGGTCTTCTCAAAACAACCTTCTGTCTTGGAGCCTTTGCACTGGCTGGTCCGTCTTCCTGTGTTGTGTTCTCACTATATACAATCAGCTCCTCCTTTCATTTCATTCTCGGTTGAAATACCAAATTCTCAAAGATTCCTCCCTTGATCACCATTTTAACTTCATCTTTCCAATCTTCCTACTCTGTTATCCTGCTTCCTTTTCTTCCTAGCATCAATCAGTATGTGACGTGATCTGATATATATGCTTGTTTGGTGTCTCTCTTCCTCCACTGGAATGTAAGCCCAGGAGCCCAGGGACCTGGTCTGTCTTGTCCAACCTCATGTATCCACAACATTCTAGATCAATATTGGTGAGGATGGCAGGCTCAGTGGAGAGCTTCTTTGGGTCACTCACTGCCTGGCCCTTGCTGAGGCAAATGAAGTAAGGCAAGTAGTAACCCTACCTAGAGGAAAAGTACATATAAGAAAATTGTAGTAAACTAGGATGGGTTAGACCAAGTACATAAGAGATTATTACAGTGAATACATTTGCTGTAATACATTAGAGATAACATCTCAATAATAATAATGATAACAACAACAACTAGAAAACATTCAGTGGTTAGTCAGCTAAGCACTTTTCTAAGTACTTTACAGGTGTTAACTTACTTAATCCTTTCAAAAACCTCATGATGTAGATACCAGTATTATCCCTATTTTACAGATGAGGAGATAGAGGCTCAGAGAAGCATGTGACTTGCCCAACCAAGGTCACATAGCTAGAAATGGAAGGAGGTAAGATATAGACCTTGGTATCCTGTCTCCATTCTCTTAACTAAAACTACTAATTCAAATCAAATTATGAAAATAACAACCACTCATAAAAAGATATTCTTAAAAGAAAGAGAAAGAATATCCAAGGTGGTCTTAGCTAAGAGAGATGGGGGTACAAGTGAACACTCAATAAGAAGTCAGGTCACATAACAAAGAGGAAGATCACACACATAGTCTCAAAAGGGACAGGTGGTAAATAAGGACCTCTTAGGAGAGTTCCTTAACTCTTAATTAAAAAGCTCAGTTTGGGAAGGAAAAGAAGGGTTCTTCGCCACAGGAATATCTTTTCATGTTACAGATATTCATACCACAGCACAAACATACTCTGCCAGGATAGATCATGACATTGTGGAGGATTCGGGCCAGAGCAAATACCTTACAATTTGTCCCTCCAAATTGTATCTAGGTTCAGCTCTCAGCAAATGCTTATATTTCAGCCCAGCCAGAGAACATATGAAAAGGCAAAGATGATTAACAAGAAAAAAGACTAGACTGAGCTTTCCTTCCACACAATTCAAGTAACAGGCAGAAGTGGGAATTTGCCCAGTTCCGCTTTAAGAAAATGCTTTACAAATTCCACAAAGCACATCTAAATTGCATTTGGATTCTGTGCTTCACTCCAGCATGGTTATTTATGATGTTTATTGAATACAGCCACTATTCTCTGCCTCTCTGCACATTCATAAATATGATTTCTAAAAGGCATCCATTATGGCTTATGATCTATACTTGGAAACAAGATGTGGCCAGTCATGCATTCACCAACATTACAGAATCATGTAAAGTCCTCCAGGCCTGCCCCAGAGGGCTGAAGAGGTCTGGTCATTCAACCAAAGTGCCAAAGATGTTAATTAGGCCTTGGTCTCCAGATTTATTAATGAGACTTTCGCTTCATGGGTTTTCACTGTGTGTATGCCTTCTCTGCCTGTCCTAATAGATACAACACATGGATTATCAATATAATTGACAATAGTTTTGGAATATTCAGCAGTTAGAGAATCAATTTTAATCATTATGAAGGCAATGATAATACTAATAATTATTTATTGCTCGCCTATATGTATCTGTCAATTTTATGAAATTTTGCAATAATCCAAGAGAGTGTGAAACATAATACAATATAGGCACAAATATCTACCATCCAGTTAAATAGATAAATCATTACTAAAACTTTGAATCTTTACCTGATCATATCTTCTTAGACTTAACCAGTATTTTAACTGTAGTTTTAATATTTCCATGTAATTCTTTATGCATGAACCTCTAAATAATATAAAATGTACTTTCACATTTTCGAAAATTTCAATAGATTTAGGGGTCCAAATTGAATTTAGATGATATAAATGGCATCAGTCTGCATATAAAATTCTGTAACTTCCTTTTATCACTCACTCAACATCGTGTTGACATTTACACACTTTGAAAGAAGTAAGCATAATTTGTTCAATTCCCATGCCGTTTATTATTTTATCCTAGCTTTAATGGAAATTTAGTTCTCCAATATTGCAATCACAATCTACAGGGCTATGCACAATCCTGCTCACGTGTTCTTGTATACATGTGCTAGAATTTCTCAACTTTATTCCTAAAAGTGCTATTGTTGGGTCAGAGATTATGTGCCCAGCTGACTTTACCATAATAGGAAACAATTCTACAGAGTGCCAATGAATTTATGTCACAGCTAAAAGCATGCAGTGTTTTCAGTTGTTCCATGTCTTGTCAATAGTCGGCATTGTCAGAAGTTTTAATTTTCATCATCACAGTGGGTGTGAAATAGTATCTCCGTGTGGTTTCATTTAAATTTCCCCGATTATCAGTGAGACATCTTTCCATATACGTATTTTTTTTGTTGTTTCTGTAAATTATGTTTATAGTTTTGACCACTTTGTTTTCCTTTTCATATAGATTTTTTGAAGTTATTTATATATTCTATATATTGTCTAGTTATATAGCTTATACTTTTGCTTTTGTTGGGAGGCAGAGGGTTTCCTTGAAGAACAGAAGGAATTTATGCTAATGTAAAATATTTTCTATATTTTCTATTGTATGAGTTTTCCAAAGATTTATAAATTAAATCTTTATTTAATAACTATGATGCTTGCTATAGGCTTTTGTAAAAGTCTTGTATCTCGGTTGCTAAGATTTTGTTCTTTAACACAGTGAAATGAATTATTTTGAAATTGTTTTCTAGTTCAGATGATTCCGTGTGTTTCCCTTCTTGTGTCATTAAACATAAAGAATTACTCTGATACATTACCGTTAAGCCAGTTTTGAATTTCTGGGGTAAAGCAACTTCTTCATGGTATTTTAAATAAATAATAATTTTAGGTTATTTTGCTAATATTTGTTCAGAGAAGTTTTTCATATATAACTGATTAAACTGCAGTTTTCTTATTGACTTTGACTAGTTTGGTGGCAGTTTATATGAACTATATTGAGTGAAATTGAGAAGTACTTCCCCTTTTGTGGTTTCTGGAGTATTTTTAAAGATCAGTATTGTTATGTTTACCGGATGTTTCACTGACCTTGATCATACTTCTCTGTGCTTGAGTTTAGGGTATCTTTGCATGTGGCTAGGTGAGTATAGATTTTTAACTAACTAAAATTTTTAATTATCATATATCTACTCAATTTTTTAATTTCCTTTTGACTTAGTTTTGGTAATTTATATTTTTCCAATAATTTGTCTATCTCATTCTAAATTTTCAAAACTTAACATAAAATTTCTTATTTTCTTGTTTTAAGAAGTATTTGTTGTATTGAGACTTCAGTTCCCTTCTTTACTTCTAATAATGATTATCTCTGCTGGTCTAGTTCTCCTTGATTGGTGCCACTAGTTTTATATATATATATAAAACTATTATATATATATATATATAAAATGAATTTTTTCAAAGAAATAACTTTTACTTTTGATGATTCTCTAGTATATTTTTGTTTCTCATCTTATATATTTTTGTTATCTTTATTTTTTCTCTTCGATTCACTTTTTTTGTTTTATCCTGTGGTTATTTTCCTAAGTTCATAAGCTTTATGCTTTACTCATTAATTTTAGCCTTTTTACTATTCTCACAAAATAGTTAAGATACCTCATAAAACCACTTAAACTGTATTCAACAAATTTTAATTTCATATTTTAGCTCTTGAAATAGCTTTTGGGATACAACAATTCCATTTTCTAAAACTCCTGGACATGTTATCGTTTATTATTTTTCTGACTCCATTCATATCAGAGATTTTGAATGGGAGATTGTGTTCAATGGGACTACATCTGTAGGAACCCAGTAAGACCCGAGTTGGTGGTGAGTTCCTCCAGAAAGAATGAGCTTTTGTTTCTGTCCCAGGAGGCTAAAACCTTACATTTAAAATTAATTTTTCATATTTGGCCTCCCAGATCACAAAAGTCATGTAAATACAAAGTTTTGTTTTATTTTGGTTTTAATGTGGTTTTTCTATGAAGAGAAGATATTCAATGAAGAGAAAAATATTAAAAAAACTAAAAGATGCATTTTGTTCAGAATGTCTCAGCCATTATGATTTGATGGAAAGAGTTCAGCAGTATTGAGTTTGAATCCTGGCATGGCATCTTCCAAAGTGTGATTTTGAGCTAGTTTCTAATACTTGTTACAGTTTGAGCCTGATTCTCTCTGTTTCAAAATTTGGAAAATCTAGTACATGTACAGAGTGATGATAAATATACATATGTGAACCCACCTAATAGAGTGCCTAGAAACGATGTATGCTTAATGTATGATGTAATAAGCCCTGTCCTTTATTCTTCATTTTCTTCCTTGGGCAAGGCAGAATGACAGCCCAGCAAAGGAAAGAACTCTTAGGAGTTCTAGGATAAAAGGACCAAAAGATCTACTGCCTCTCTGGCTATAATCCTAAGACCATGGCATATATTTAATAAGTACTAGGCTCACATCCTTGGAAACATTAAAGAGGGTCTCACATCTATTGCTAGGGGTTGATAACTTACTAGATTTAGGTTGGTAGGTATTTTGAGATAATAATACTATTTCATGTGCTTTGCATATATTATCTTCTTCAATGCCCCATAAACCACATAAAGTGCTTGCCCCATTTTCCAGATGAGGAAACTGATGTCCCAAATCACATGGTGAGAACACATCAAAGCTGAATGGAAGCCATTTTATTCTAGATTCTACTTTGATATTCTTACAAAGTGTCTCCCACTAAAGAGCACAGAGTCATTATACTGTATTATTTTCTTAAGTGCCTTTGGGACCTTTTTAGACCAGAAAATCATAAACACATCATTACAGTCCTGACTGAGCACCATGCCTTGGGGCAATGGTGGACCTGTGAATTGTTGGTTAGATTTAAAATATTATGGTGCTGAACAGCAGCAGAACTGTGACTCTGCGATTCTGGATCACCGTTATTAGACTGCTCTAAATGTTTTGAGAATGTTGGAATAAATTCATAAATTCAGCAAATAGTATCAAATTGACAATTATTTAAGGGATAATATCAAACCCATATTGGATGCTGACCTTTTAAAAATATCATTATTTTAAGATAGTACACCTAATTTGTGAAGATGTATTTTTAACAAATGCATCAGCATGATTTTTTTATTAGTTTTCAGCCTGTCTTATCGTATTAGGATATTCATATTATGAGACTGAGACATGCTGGTGGCTCTGAACTGACCAGATGGTTGTGGGATTTTGTTGTATGCACCCAGGAGAAGACTCAGAAGTCCAACTTTCACTCATTCATCAATCATTTGCTGAGAGGCTACTATGAGCAAGAATGAGGCATAGCAGATATATAAAGAAAAGACATGGGCTTACACCTGAGATTTCACAGTCTAGTGGAGAAGAAATAGACAAATATTTATAACAGTATACTGAATGTTAAAGTAGAGGGGATTATTAAAGGTGTTTTAGAAGAGAAGACGGGAAGATACTATTAGATAAAGATGAGAATTAGAGAAATTATATAGGCAAGATATCTTAGTTGAGACTTGAAAGGCAAGTACAATTTTATCAGATGGAGATAAAAGAGGATTATAGGTATAGGAAATTAAAAAAAGAGCCCAGGACCAGATAGAGTCACAGCTGAATTCTATCAGACCTACAAAGAAGAACTGGCACCAAAGGTATTTCAGCAGGAGCACGGCATAATCACATTTCTGTTTTGAAAAGATCACAGTGTGTTCTTCTGTTCCCTTTATTTTTGATGAATTTATAGATTAGTGGCTTGTTTATATTTAGCTTCAGTCTTACAGGTAAGAATACCGGAGAGGTGAATATTGGCTTTCTGAAGTACTACCTTGGGAACATTCTGCGGCCTAGTCAGGAATTAACAGAAAATAAATGCCAAATTGGCTTCATCATTTGTTGTCGTAGCAGGAGGGCTCATGTGAGGTCTTTGCCATTCTTGGCTTTCACGCAATAACCTAGGTAATGGAGAAGTAAATTTTCCTAGGGGATGATGTAAAACGGGCATTACTCCTCCTTCAAATCCTTGTTTTTTTCCTCTCTGTTTTAACAGCTGGTCTTGCGCGGTGGCTATTCACAGGTGCAGTCCTAGTGCTGTGGCCTCGAACCACTGGCTCAGCCTCTCAAGTAGCTGGGACTAGAGGCAGGTGGCACTGTGTCTGGCTCCTCATTCAAATTCTAAACAACAATAAAAACGGTGAAAAAGTGCTTGGGGTATTTAATGTGTAAAATGTGTTGCATTGGGCTTTCTACATGACGTTTGGCTTGAATATCCTTAATTCTGAATCCCAGCATATTGAAATAATCAAAGCGAGAGATAGCCAGGGTGATAGCCGCAGAGTGCAGGACGAGAGAGGTTAAAGAGTGGGATCAATAGGATCTGGTGACAGCCCAGGGGTTGGGGGGAAGAAAAGAGTGAAAAGCTGAGCATGACTTTGTGATCTCTGCTTCGAGATAGTGGATGAGTTTAAAATAAAAACTCACTGCAATTAAAGCAGTAAACATCATCTCTGGAAGCCAAAGGAAAAGCCAGAAAATGACCAAATCCACATAATTAGGAGAAAGATAAGAACTGAGAGAGTCAGAAATTTTGAAAACCAAGTTTTCCAAAGACTATTTATTATAGGTACCTTGTGGTAAGCAGCAAGTTAATTAAGATGAGAATTACAAAGGAACCCTGTGAGTTTATTCAGTTATGCACAAAAATTGGAGTCAGATCGTAGGAGAAGCTGTGTAAGTACAGGGAAGTTAACATGCCTTGTGATCAAAAGACCCAAGTTCCAGCTCCTGCTCTACTGTTTACTAATCTCTCTGAGCTCTGCCTCTACATCCAAGAACACAAAAATAATAATCTCTGCATGGTGCTAGTGTGAGGATCAAATGTGATAATGGATGGGCATGTACTTGTAAACTGCAAAGCCCTAGACAAAATAAGTTATTATCATGATGGTATTATCACAGTAAAAGGTAAATGCATTTAGGAAAAAGCACCCTAGCTTCCAATTATTCTGTCAAAATATTTATTGGATTCTTATGTGCCAGTCTGCTGCTCTAAGTCCTGGAGGGCAAACAAGGTCCCTGCTCTCACAGAGTTCTCGTGGAGCCAGCATTCTTGCAATGAGGAAAAGGGAGAAAAAAGTCACAAGTTATTCACTAATTCAGTGTGGCTTTGTCAAGAGAAATGTTCCTGTTGAGAATCAGCTCAGTAGTTTTTGGATCCAGCAGCAGGCAGGGGATGCAATAGGCGTCTTTCAGTGATGTCATAGCAAGCATTGGATCAGGGTTGGAATCGAGGACAAATGTGTGGGTGAAGAGAGTTAGAGAAACAATTACTGGACTTAAAAAAAAAAAAAAGCCAAGTGTCACAGCCATGAAACAGAGTCCAAAATTAAGGACTAGGTTACGGAAGGGAAATATATGGAGACTGAGGCACAGTCTGTTGTAGACGTTATTCGCAGGGTCTAGCTGACTGCAAATAACCTCTAACTGACTGCACTGACGCTCAACTACTCAAGCTGAGAAGCAATGTAAGTGTTACCTGTTACCTGAGAGCCTCCCACCCCTAGAAAGGTACTGGGCAGAGCAGGGGACTAAGCCAGACTTATGATAAGCACACCCTACTTTGTTTGGCCAGATCTTTCTCTAACTCCCCAGACAGATGTAGAGCTATTCTCTGGGCTGCAAATGTCAATGCAGGTATCAAGGCATCCTCCTGTGTGTCTCATAGCAGTGCTGTCCAATAGAAATGTAATATGAGCCTTGTGTCTAATTTCTAATTTTTTATAAGCCACATTAAAAACGTAAAAATAAAGGGGTTAAATTTCAATGATATATTTTATTTAACTGAATTTATCTAAAATAGTGTCATTTCAACGTGTAATCAAAATAATCAAAACATTTCTTAAGGAGATACTAGAAACATCAAACTTAAAGATTATCAGATTCAGTCTCCTTGGTTTATGTATGCATATGATAAGGAAGAAGAAATTGTACCAGGTATTGTGCTCTGTACTTGGTACATGGTATATCTTTGTATTTTAATAATAACCCTAAGGAAGATTATTATTTCCATTTCACAGACGAGGAAATTGAGGCAAAAGTGTGACAGAACAAGACTCAAATTGAGGATTACTAATTTTTTCTGTTACTGAGAAGCACATTTAGCTCATTTGATTTTGCCCTAATTTGTGCAAAATCCTACATCTTAGAGCCTACATCCTTGGATCCTACAACTTGACTAATTGATACATGAAGTTTCAATTTACTCTGAGAAGACGGCATAATGCTGAGCTTCTCTTCATACCTATGCCTATCTCGTCAATTTCCTACTTGCCATTCAAGATGTACTGTGTACATTTTTGTTTGGAAACAAAGCATAGAAAAGAAATTACAAATGTTATAAAATTTATAAATAGCAGTCAGCTTTCTGAGGACCTGTTTGAGGATAAAAATCATGCACGTTTGCTCTATTTGTTTCATTGCTTCCTTGAGTAGTAACACCATGCATGTATAACCAGAATGGGCCACTGTGATTCATCTACCTACTTGCCAAAAGAATCCTAAAGCTCAAAATTGTCTGAAAAGCAGGTAGCAGAAAAACCACAATGAAAGACTCTGAAGAACAAGATACCAAAAGGCAATAAGATACATTTTTGTCACAAATTTCTTCAAAATAAAGTTGAAAAAGATTCTGATGAATCAGGTTGTAGAAACACCAAGAGTGCTTAGCCTCCTGGGAACAATATGTAAATGATAGTAAGGAGTTATCTGAGTCAAGGAGAGAATGTTTCAAACAGGGTTAAAATAAATGCAATAATCAACTCTTAAAGTAAACTTGTACTTTCTGCAGCATTTTGGAATGAAAAGGTCATATGCTTTGGAGCCAGAAGATCTTATATGAAACCTGTCACTATTTTGTCATGTGGCCTCTCTTTCCTCAGTTTTCCCATCTAAACCAGTGACAGACAATCAATAAAAGTCCCTCGATCAAGACAAGTTAGTACTCTATCCAGGGTAACATACTCCTACCCTACACTGATCATTCCTATTCATTTGCTCCATTCTTTGTGAATTTTAATGACATAATCTCCCACCTCCATTATTGATAATACCATCAACAGAGTGGCACCAATAGGAAATCAGCAAACCGTAAGTCATCAGAGGCCACTAACACCTGCCTTCTAAATCTTCCACAAGTTCTGTTCCTGGGAAAGAGCAGACAACACTAATGAGCAAGGACACAGAATTTCACAGCTATGATAGCTACTTGACAAGGAAAGAAACAGGAGTATTGATGAGCTTTTTCCAGGGTTGGTGGTAGAACAGATTAAACTTTGGGGACTTGGGAGAAAAGAACAAAATGTCAGAGAAGGGGCAAATGCAGCACGAGGAGCTATAAAATGTAAATAAACACATTGGCTCCCAGGCACTGTAAATAAGGCTTATTCTAGTTACTTTATTTATCCCATCACGAACAGATCATCACTCCCGAGAATGGTGAACCAAGGCCACACAGTAAAACCCTGACCCATTCCATCACACCATCAGCTGGAAAGTAATAATCTGCAAATCCTTTGTTGTCATTCATGACAGATTTGTAGTAATTAGGACAGATGGGATAAACCAGTTTAAATCCCAATAATGCATGTATTATTGTCCACAGATGTTATATATTCCTTTGTCCAGTTCACTGTGGATGACTCCAATAATGGGGTTTCCTGCTGCTTTGCCTCAAAGCACAATATGACGAGATAGCAGACGAGATGGAATAACAGTTGTCACAATCTTTCCATGTTAACAAATACCAAGCCAAAGTAAGCCCCGCAATGTAACATGCTAACGTAAGCTCTTAAACACAGTATCCAGTGAGTGTGAGCTAAACTTCAAATAATAAACACCGGGTTACATACGAAACACCTACCACAGCAATTTGCCAGTATAAACTCATACATGTTCAATTGCTTTTCAGATTGAACAAGACTAAAAAATGATAGGGAAATAGAACAAGCCTCCATTAAATTGAAAAATTCGGAAAAGACAAAATATTTCCATCCCATGGTAAAGTTTTTGAGATAACTTTAGAAATAACAAAGCTCACTGAAATAACACACATATACATGCACACACACATAGACCTATAAATTATGTGTGTTGGCAAAGACATACTTCCAGGGACTATTTACATCTGGACATTATTATATGACAATACTCATAGACCATAAACACCTATGTAAAACACACTTTGTACAACCATCAGGACAGTCACTGGCAATAGTAACCCCCTAGGATGAGTAAAATATTTAAATACTCTGGACATTAGATCATGACATAGGGTAAAAAAACAATTCTGAAATAAAAGTCAGAAAATATGAGTTTGAGTCCTATCATATCTAACAACTGTAAGGATGATGCTGGACCTCAGTTTCCTTCCTCTTCCAATGGAGAAACAATGACTTCTTTGCAGACTAGGAATAAAGTTCAAATGAGATAACATATCTGAAAACATATTATAAACAAACTTTACAAAGAGTTTGTAAATATAAGATTTCAACTAAACCTTCCATCAAAACTGTTAGAAGCACAGTATTAAGTCACTGGTAATAATAAGGAAAAATTATGACAGAGATAACCTGGATAAAAACTCATGTGAGGTATGGAGCTCTGGTTGCTAGAAATACAAAGAATGTATAGGCAAGTGTGACGCAAATGTATACCACTATCAAAGACAAGCAAATTGAATTGTCAGGAATTGTAGGTCCAATGGTTATAAATATTGTGGAGAAAAAAATAATAAAGCTATAATAGACAAATCATAAATCAGACATTCCTAAACAAGCTAAAATCTTGCACGAAGAACAAACAGACTGGGAGTGCATGTTATTAGATGACATAAACTGATTTAGCACTTTAAGAGAATTTAGAAATAATGTAAGGCTATTTATAAAATTCATCATTACAGGAATTATTTTGGGAGCCAAACAGTAAAATCTGTTGTGGCATAAATAAGAACTCTCATGACAGATGAAATTTCAAATTCTATAATGTGTTGAAAGTGCTATGTTCTTACTAAGCAGTTATAGCTAATCAGTCTAGTGTAATTATTGGTGAAGTAGATACTATAAAAAGAAAGATAAATTTTTTATGTCACGCTGACACTGATGTGTTTTTTTTTTACTGATGTGTTTAATTATTTTCAGATGATAAAAGTAATAAATTATCTTTATAGAAAATTTTGAATGGAAGATTTCAGAAGGATATAACCTAAACACATCATTTTGCCCACATCTTCCAACTCTAAATCCCCCAATCTATAGAATTTTAACTATCTCTTGAAGAAAGTAAGGCAAGTTACGGCAACCTGACAGGTCTTAGTAGATGCCAGCAAGCTATGCCAGGATCTAGAGTCCAAATTTAATTTGCTGACATGTACTTTCCTATTCTGGGTTTGGAATGCAATTAATGGGAGTTAGCTAGCCCTGGGGTAAGGATGCCAATACAATGGTTCCTGGAAACCTTGGCACTCAAGCATTGTTGGACTCATAGGAAGGACTTTACTAAACCTATGCAAATGGCCCTGGAAGCACTTGATATTTTTTGTTCCTGAAAGTCAGGAAAGACCTAAATTGCATTGAGTCCTCTCACACCAAGACTGGGAGAAATCTCATCTTCATGGTAGAGTTAACTAATACAAATAGTCGTCATTTTGGTGCCTCAACAAGAAACTTACAGCTTGTCACAACTCACAACATCTCTGGCCACAGGGGCAAAGACAGTTTGGCATCCCAGCAGCTGGGTTTTAATTCTATGAAAAATCCAAGAAGAAATTTTCAAGGAAAAATAAGATGGACAAAGTGCGCTACCAGATAACATAACGTTTTACAAAAAATATAGTAAATAAAACAATGTGTTTTTGGTGCATTGGTACAAATATACCAATGATGCAATATGGAAAATCTCTAAATAGACTTAGGTATATATATGAATATGACTCAGTGGAGTAGTTATCAGTGTTATCAGTGGAGCAAAGATGAACTAAATAAGAAAATTCACTCTTCTCACAGAACAAAAAATAGATCCCTATTTTACACCATATATAAAAATAAACTCTACATGCATTCAAGATTTTAATAACTTATGCAAAATTGTGTCAAACTCGGGGAAAAAAAAGCTGAGATAATACTTTTTGATGCCACGTAAAAGAGGATTTCTGAAACGTAATGTAGACACAAAGCCAAAAGAGAAAAAACCAAAACGGTATTTAACAATGTGACAAAACATGTAACAGAACAATAGAGCGAGACTGTCTCAAATAAATAAATAAATAAATACAATCTGGTAAATGCAAATAAACACAACAACAATAAAACAATTCACATATGTCAGATTGGAAAAGTGTTAAAGTTGACCGACACCAAGTATTAATGAATGTGTGGAGCCGGGCGCGGTGGCTCACGCCTGTAATCCTAGCTCTCTGGGAGGCCGAGGTGGGCGGATCGTTCTGAGCTCAGGAGTTCGAGACCAGCCTGAGCAAGAGCGAGACCTCATCTCTACCAAAAATAGAAAGAAATTAAT
>CAUYSK010060622.1:0-38063 GCA_963575035.1 Avahi laniger
TTTTCTATATATTTTTGTTGTACAATTAATTTCTTTCTAATTTTAGTAGAGACGGGGTCTCGCTCTTGCTCAGGCTGGTTTCGAACTCCTGAGCTCAAACAATCCGCCCGCCTCGGCCTCCCAGAGAGCTAGGATTACAGGTGTGAGCCACCGCACCCGGCCAATAATTCTTAATTCTTGCAAGAAATAACAAGCAACTCCAAAGTTACATTTAACCTTCTAACCTTATTTCCCCAGTATCACCTACCAGCCATATTAATATGTAAGAAATTGAATGCAATAGGGAGATGAAAATCTATTTGATTATGAAACCTGGATGAATGTCAGATAAATTTTTCTTTATAGCTCTTTCAAAATTTTTAAATGTAGTTAACCATATTTTATAAAAGGCACTACTAAAAATGGATACAGTCAGCTCTCTGTATCTGTGTTTTCTGTATCTGTGGATTCAACCAACCCTGGACTCAAACTATTCAGAAAAAAAATGATGGTTGCATCTGTACTGAACATGTATAGACTTTTTTTCATGGCATTATTCCCTAAATAATACAGTATAACAACTATTTGCACAGTATTTACATTCTATTAGATATCTGTAGAGATGATTTAAAGAATACAGGAGTATGAGTGTAGGTTATATGCAAATACTACACCATTTTATATAAGGGACTTGTGCATCCACAGATTTTGGTATCCTTGGGAGACTCTGGAACAAACTCCCCATGGACACCAAGGGACAACTGTATCTTGCCTTACATAGTTATAATTTTCCCAAAATGTTGTGCATCAGCCAAAGTTTCTGTGGTCTAAGCACTGTGACCTAAGACAACTCAACCTCCCTGGACTCTGGTTTCCTAATCCACTAACTAAAAAATCTGGATCCTCACAGATCTGAAAACCTATCCAATTTTAGGGTTCTGTGACTCTCAGTACAAGATATCTGCACTTCCCAAATGATAGATCAACAGTATGATAATACTGTGGGCCTAGGACATAGCACAGTACTTCACATTCCAGCAACCTTATAGTGCTTATTTATAAAATATTTTGAGGAAAAAAATCAACCTTAAGTTCCTTACTGATTTACCTTCGTTATTACAAAATATCGTAAGATGATTATGTTTATATTTCTTAGATGGGTTCAAAACAACAGATTCAGAAGTATGAACTAGAGAAAAAAAGAATAAATTTCACATGAGAACTAAATCACCAATTCACAGAAAGCCCATGGGAACTGCAGAGAGGACGACATTAGGAATGCTTTATTTACAATAAATTCTTTCAGAAAAGTAACCAAACATGAAGTAATGACAAATTGAGGTTAGAAATTACAGAATTATGATTTGGAAACAAGTAGTTCTGTTATGGTGGCAGGGTGGGAAGTGGCTTTTAAGAATGTGTTTAAAAACTTTAGTTACAACGGTTTTCAAGTTTAAAAACATCAACATGATGTTAGGTAACACTTTCTGCAACGAAACATTAAAACATAGGCTACACTCAAACTCCTGGTTTCTTTTAACTCTCTGCCTGAAAAATTAACCGGGATACTTAAATTCCTTCTAAATCACTCAGTATCCTCCCCCTCCACGCCCAAAAGCCCGTTTCGTATAAGGTAAATGTGTCAAAGGTGTGTACCAGAGCGACAATCCATATGTTTCCTACACTCTGTCCCTTTCTTTCTCCCGTAAAAAGGGAGCTCTGTGTCACAGAGCGCACAAACACACGTATTACATCCTTAGGCTGTCTCACCTGCTTCCAGAATGTGCACTCGTGGCACAAAAATCCGTCAAACTGTCCTCTGGAGACGGAGGGTTACGGTGCAAGTACCAGCCTCTAGGAGCTGGAGTACCCTCCGGTCCCAATTCCACAACCAATGATTTCATCAGAACGCGACCGACTTCCCACACCTCACTTCCCACTCCAACACCGGGTCTCAGGAGTCAGGTGGCGCAGATTGATGACGCAAACTGCCCACCCTCCCTTCTCTGCAGAGCCACAGCCAAAGCAACTGCGGTCGCCACCCCGCCCCCTTCCGGGCGCCATTGAGAGCGTGGCGGTAGCCCAGGGCCTACCGTCCAGCCCTGCCGGGACCGATGCCCTCTAGTGGCTCAGTGTCCAGAAGCCGCCAAAGAGGACGACCCATGGCATCCCGGGGCTTTGACGGTAAGGACGCCCGGCTCTTCAAGAAGGGACGTGGGTTGACGAGTATGTATGTGGCGCCACCGCGCGGACAGGAGTCACGCGGCTGAGCGAGGAGAGCCGGGGGGGCGGGGAGAAGGGAGGAAGCGCAGTGGGCGGTGTGGATTGGGTTTACGGAAGGGAAAGAGAAAAACACTACGTTTCCCAGAGCCCTGCGAGGCCCGAAGTGGGTGGAGCGGGGAGCCGGAAATTGGGGTACACAACAGACTCAGAGGCAGCCTCCGAACTCGGATTCCCAGGTTGCACAGCTCCCGGCAGCTGCGCGCGCGGTCTGGGCGCGGGCGGTGTTGGGCCGCCAGTGCTGCCGCTAAGGCTGGACTCGGTTTCCCAGGGTACCGCCGCGGGAGTCTCCGGCGGGCAGGCGCGCGCGAGCCCCCGAGCGAGGCGGCCGAGGCGGCGTCCCAGGCTTCTGGGTCCTCTTGGTCTGCGCCTTTCTTCACGGCTTCTACCCCGTCGGCCGCTGCCACCGTGGGCCCCGGCCCGACCGACATGGCGGCGGTGTTGCAGCAAGTCCTGGAGCGCACGGAGCTCAATAAGCTGCCTAAGTCTGTGCAGAACAAACTGGAGAAGTTCCTTGCTGATCAGCAATCCGAGATCGATGGCCTGAAGGGGCGGCACGAGAAATTTAAGGTGGAGAGCGGTAAGTGAGCCGGTCTTCCCGCCCTTGGTTTTGGGCTTGTCTCCGGAGCTGCGTCTGATCGTCCCCCTCGCAAGCTCGCACTCTGTGTAGCCCCGCTTCCTGGACTCCTCTGGCATGCTTGGCCTTCTCTTTTCCACTCCCCGCAGTTTGATAAGAAGAAGCCTTTTTACAAAACGTTAGAATCCACGTTTGTTTCAGTTTTCTTTGTAATGAGGGTGCTCTCATATAGGGACGCTTAACTTTGTCCAACAAACAGGAGTTTGGGTCTTTTTACGCGGGACTTGCGAAAGTCTGCGACCCCTTGCTCTCTAAGCCTAAGGTACCTTATCTGCGTGCATAATTGCACTTTAAATGATAGTGATTTCCACCCTGTTTCCTTGTCACCTGCATTCATAGGCCTTTGCCGAATTGATCACTTTGTGCACTTGCTCAGTTTGTCGGCCTGTGATCCCATAACGAACTAGATATTGACAAAAATGAACATTAGGTACCTAAGCAGCGCTGGAAACACAGTGAATGTGCAGTAAATAGGTTTAATATATCGATTTTTCTCTAAAAAATGGAATTTGATAGCAAATATATTAAGATCTGCTTATAATTAGCTAAAGTGGGCCTACTGATAAGAAAGTTATCAGTAATAGTGGCTCGAACATCCTTGGAAAAAGATTAAGACTGTAGTAATTACCATCAGCAAAATACAAACTTCCTCTTGTATTTGGTTTACCATTTGTTTGGGAAAATTGATAACTGTTTTTTACTAAATTGACTGGAAACAATAAATTTTCACTTCAAAAATGTAATTATCAAACAGAATTGATTGTGAAAATTCTGTGAATTCCACAGCTAAATATAGAACACTGCATTCTATTCATTAATTTACATAATAAATATTGAGTGTCTTCTGTGTGCCTGATACTGTGCTGAACAAGACAGACTTAATTCCTACCCTTGGGAAGTTTACACACTTTTACATAAATTTAGTAATTTTATACTTTCAGATATTATTTTGGCTACTTTAAAACAAACCTTTTAAAGCAAAACAGTTTTTAATCTAAACAATTTTTTTCTCCATTTAATAAATACTTATTTTTAGTCTGCTTAATGCTGTGCTGTCTACTGATGTCTAAGGTAAGGAATAAGATAAATAAGACATGTTGCCTGTCTTGAAAAAATTCATTTGTAAAACCCTTTTAGACCTATTTTCTTTTGTCATGTTAGTCATTTGGGAGATAAGTCCTTCTCAGTGCTCAACCTAATTATCTTCACTCAGATTCTCTTATTAGGAGTGCAATTCCAATACTATATCTTAAATTTTAAAATCCAAGTTATTAGAAATAAATAGTAGTATTGACAATGTGTGTACATGTGTGTTTTAGTTTATTGTTATTATTTTCTTGCTTGTCTTTTTAGAACAACAGTACTTTGAGATAGAGAAGAGACTATCCCACAGTCAGGAGAGACTTGTGAATGAAACGCGAGAATGCCAAAGCTTACGAGTTGAGCTAGAGAAACTCAGTAAGTATTTGATCACTTCTTTATAAGTATTCTTGGAGTGTTGAGATTTTCAGACACTCCTTTGTATGCTTTGGAAACATTTGATTACTGTATACGAAAATGCTGATTAAACATCATTATTTTTGTTTACGGTAATATTTTGAATTTTTTACTCCAGGGTAAAGACCTTGTAAGAACACATGGCTTAATGATCAGGAGACACAGGTTCTAATTCTGACTTGCTATTAAAAGAAGTTTTGCCATGTGTAAATCATAACATGTGTAATTGTTTATAAAATGGTTAGACCTGTGTGTCCATCTACTTACACAGCTTTACATATCAAATGATATTTTTGAAAGCCTTTTGAAGAGACTACAGCATTCTGCTACTGAAGAAGTAATTTAAAGAGAGTGACTTAATTATTTTTATGGTAAAGAATTAAAGCCTGTTGATTTCATTTATGTGTTAGCTCTCTTTATTCTGTTTTAAATTTATAAATATCTGTGAATCTCAGGATATTTCCTCTTTAAGGCCTAGTTCCTGAGAAGGGTGGATAACTAATTTCCGTCTTAGATTTTCTGCATCGTTAAATCTTAGATGCTACCCAAGATCTTAGTTAAAAATCCTTACATTTCTCAGAAGAATGATGTATCTTGTGCTTTGCTTGTGATTAAAGAAAGCTGACATCAGGGAAGATCTTATAGACTAAGGGCTTAATTCAGTGATATTAAATATAGCTCGATTTTAATTTGATTGATGGAGAAGGAACACAGGAAGCTCACAACCAAAGGAATCATTAAAATTTTCAACTTTCTCTCTTACTGGGTCCATGCCCATCAGCTGTTTGGTTTATAACTTTTTTCAGCTACTTTTGGCACCGTCGTGTTTAAAACACAATGTATATGAATGATGGTATATATACATCTGTGATGGAGCAGAAATAGTTAGATCTTATTCGTTATTTACATAGTTTTCCCTTGGCATGATAAAAAGATCTGTTCAGCAGTGGTGCTGAGGAATTTCAGAAAAATGCCTGTGATTATAACTACTTTCATGAGATCTGGGAGAGGGAGAAGATAAGACTAACCCTAAATAAACATCAAATACCTTCCTGGAGTATACAGTTACCCCAATCTTAAATAGACTGGAATTAGTTATAATGTATTTGGTCATTAAATTGCCAGCACATAAGATAAATGCATTTTAGTGGAATAAAGTTTCAAAAAGTATATTCTTTCTAGTTATCTGCATCTGTTTTAAAGAGAAACTGTATATAAAGCAAGATAGCCCATTTTGAGTGGAGACTGAGGGATTGATAATTGAGTATCATGCATACTTTTCTCCTCCACATTAAAGGCTCTGTTTAGAGTGATGAACAAGTGAAATTGCAAATATCCATTACTGTAATTTGTTACATGTACATTTTATGTAGTTTAAATTTTATTTTCTCTCTTAATCCTGTCTTTTTAGTTCACTTTTCTTATTTCTAAATACAATCCACTGTTTTTTATGATATACGTTGATTTAGAAGATATCATTGAAAAATAAGGAAATTGCACATACTTTTTCCTGTAAATGTTGGCCAGAATTCTTGTGCTTGATTTTGGAGACAGGGTAGCATATTTGAAATTTTGGTCTGGAATACAGTAAATTTGGAATGTCTTCATAACTTCGGAATGTGATGTACAATTCAGTCTTTCTGGGCTTCAGTTTCCCTCATTCTTAAAATGTGTAAGGGTGACAGTTGAATAAAAACACTTATTGCAAGTTGTAAGCTAACATGTGTGTGTTCAAAAAATTCATTTTATCCAGACAGTCAGCTGAAGGCACTAACTGAGAAAAACAAAGAACTTGAAATTGCTCAAGATCGCAATATTGCCATTCAGGTAAAAGTTACTTCTATAAATAAAGCTAATTGTAAACATGATGCTTGAGGATATTTTGTATTCTGATTGTGTTTATCAGTTATTTGTCAATGGGAAGATGAAACAAATACCCTATTAGGAAAAGCTACCAACAAAAACATGTATACATAAATTCCTTAATTAGATCTTTATGTGTTTTATTGATAGATTAGATATTCCTTTTACTCAATAGAAACTATCTAATGAATGCTTACTATAGTTAAGACATTATTCCAAATATTGTAATACAGTTGGGGATTTGGTAATCATTTCCTTGGGGCAATGATAACAATAAAAAATTAAATATGATCATAAGGACTGCTGACCATTTTTTAAATGAAGTCATACCCAGTGATTCTTTAACCAGGTAGATTCTTGCCAGTGCGTTTGTAAAATTTTAATTTGACTTGGGGTTAAAAGATAATTTCTTCAGATCTCTAAAAGAAAGAAAAAATATTCTATTCCCAGAATCTGACTAGGAACGAAAAAGCCCCATAATAGAAATAGAAATAACTACAAGTTATTTCTTGTAGAAATAACTACAAGAATGTAAAGGATCTATATCCAGAAAACTCAGATTCTTTACTGAAAACCTTACGAATACACCGTTATAGACAGAGGTATAGCATTTCTCAGGATGGGAAGGTTTTCTATAATAAATTAATGTATGTTGGTTATCTCGAAGTGAGATAGATTGAAACTTGTTAATGTAGGTCTAAAGGTGACTGAGGGGAAAAAATGTTATGGCTAGGATAATTCTGAAAAAGAAGTATCAACTTAAATGTGCTTGCACAGTTACATATTAAAATGTTTTTATAAAGCTATGGTTATTAAAATATTGCAATGCTAATGTAAGAACCAACAGAGAATAGAAAACAGTATAGAAGTAAAAACCAATACAGAGGATCTTAACCTTTGAGGAGGGGAACTGTCACGAAATCTTTATAAATCTGGTAAAAGCTATGAATGTACAGCCTAGGAAAACAGCATTCACATAAAATTTTGAAGCAAAAAAAGTATGAGGCAACTTAAAAATATTAGAATTTATTAAACGTCTGAAAAAAGAAACTGAAAGCTTTTCCACTAAGATCCAGTATAAGGCAGGAAAGTCCACTCTCACCACTTCTATTCAGTATGGTACTGGAAGTACTAGCAAGAGCAGTCAGACAAGAAAAAGAAATAAAAGCCATCCAAATTGGAAAGGAAGAAATAAAATTATTTTATTCCTCTAGTTACAGATGACAAGATCCTATATGTAGAAAACCCAAAGATTCCACAAAAAGAACTGTTAGAATAAATGAATTCAGAACATTTTCAGGGTACAAATTCAGCATTGAAAAATCAGTAGCATTGCTATACAGAAATAATGACCTCGCTGAAAAAGAAATCAAGAAAATAATCTTGTTTACAACAGCAATAAAAAAATAAAATATTTAGGAATAAATTTAACCAAGAAAGTAAAAGATTTATACATTGAAAACTGTAAAACATTGATGAAACAAATTGAAGATGCAAATAAATGAAAAAGTATCCCATGTTTATGGATCAGAAGAATAACATTGTGAAAATGTTCATACTATCTAAAGCAATCCTATTAAAATTTCATTGATATTCTTCACAGAAATAGAAAAAAAAAACAATTTTAAAATTCCTATGGAATCAACAAAAAACCTTGAATAACCAAAGCAACACTGACAAAGAAAATCAAAGTTAGAGGCATGACACTTCCTGATTTAAAATTACATTATAAAACTACAGTAATCAAAACAGCATGGTACTGGCATAAAAATAAAAACACGGCCCAATGGACTAGAGCCCAGAAATAACTACAAACAGTGTAAACTAATTTTAACAAGGGCACCAAGAGGACATGATGGGGAAAGGATCATCTCTTCAATAAATCATGTTAGGAGACTATATTTCCACACACAAAGGAATGAAATTGGACCCTTATCTTATTTACTTCATACACAAAAATCAACCCAAAATGAAAAAAAAGAGTTGAGTGTAAGATATGAAACCATAAGGGAAAGAAGTCCTGGACATTGGCCTTGATAATAATTTTTTTGGATATCACACTAACAACTTAAGCTGTAAAAGTAAATAAATGGGATTACATCAAACTAAAAACCTGCACAACAATTGAGACAATCAACAAAATGAAAAGTCAACTTAAGAATGGGAGAAGATTTGCAAACCACATATTTAAGAAGAGATTAAATACCCAAGATATATAAAGAACATGTAGAACTCAGTAGCAGAAAAACAACCCTATTAGAAAATGGGCAAAGGACTTGAACAGGCATATCTCCAAACAAGATATAAAAATGGCCAAGAGATATGTGAAAAGGGGCTCAGCATCACTAATCATCAGGGAAGTGCAAATTAAAGCCACAATGAGATAATACCTCACATCCTATTAGAATGGCTATTAAAAAGAGATAAATGTTGATGAGGGTGTGGAGAAGAAGAAACCCTTGTACACTGTTGGTGGGAATGTAAATTGGTGCAGCCATTATGGAAAACAGTATGGAGGGTTCTAAAAAAATTAAAACTACCACGTGACCCAGCAGTCCCTCTTCTAGGTATATACCCAAAGGAAATGAAATCAACACCTCATCAAGATGCTTGTACTCCCATGTTCCTTGCATCACTCGTCACAAAAGCCAAGATAAGAAAACAGCCTAAGTATCTATTGATGGATGAATGGATAAAGAAAATGAGGGGGAGTGTGTGTGTATACATGTGTTTGTGTATATGTATATACATAAAACAATTGGATATTATTCAGCCTTAAAAAAGGAGATCCTGCTAGGCGTTATAACATAGAAAGACCTGGAGAACGTTATACTAAGTGAAATAAGCCAGACACAGAGAAATATAGCATGATCTCACTTTCATGTAGAATGTACAAAAAGATCAAATATGCAAAGAGAATAGAACAGTGGTTGGCAGGGAGGAATGGAGTGGTGTGAGTCAAAGGATACAAAGGGACAAGTACATAAGATAAACAAATCCAGAGATGTAATGTACAACATGAGGACTGTAGTTAATAAAATTGTATTAGGGATTTTTGTTAAGTAGATTTTAGCTGCTCTTGTTTCCAAAAAAAATAACTGTGAGGTGATAGATATGTTAATTTGCTTCACTATAGTTACCATCACTCTATATATATCCCATAACATCATGTTATAAACCTTCAGTATACACAAAAAAATTTATTTTAAAAAAATTGCTAAGCATAAAAACAGTATAAGAACTTATGATGGAAAAGAGTGATAGACTCAATCTAGTAGAAATATAAAAATCTCAACATAAACTAAAAGGCCAATAAACGATTAAAAAGTATTTTTTCAGTAAAAATATGATAGTGTTTATGTCCCTAATACGTGACTACTTTCAAATTTTAAGGAAATCATTCAAGGGAGATAAGGGCAAAGGAAGTTTTTTTAAAAAATCAAAGAGGAAGCTATATAAATGGCCAATGGCAGTATGAAATGTTTCTCTACTTGTAATCAGAAAAATGCAGATAAAACAACAATAAGGTAATTATTTTTCACACACCCCCATGTTAGCATTGATCTCTCTCTCTTTCTCACTGTATTTGAATAGTCATTTCTGTCATGGGTGGCTTGCGATTAGTACTTGTAATTCAAATAAAAGTACGTAAACTGTCTTACTGCAAAGCAGTTTGACAAAATAAATATTATTTCAAGTAATTTCATTTCTAGGGATCTTTCTTAAGAAGTAATTTGAACTAAGGTGTACAAATGCCATGATATTCCTCAGACTATATTTTGAAAGCAAATAATTAAAAGCACATTAAATGTCCTGTAAAGACTTGTTTAAGGAATTAGGACACTTCCATGTAATACAAAGGGACTTGGGAAAAATTGTTATGAGCCTAGAAAAACTTTTAAAAATGCAAACTGTGAATAGAAATGTTGAGTAGTTTTAAACTTTTGGATGTATAAATTATGAGAGACAGAAAACCAATCATTTTTAAACTGCAGCTAATGTTAACTACAGTGACAATTCTGTGTTCAATTTCCTGTATTGTTCAACTTGATTTTCTTAACTTAAATTTTTTCTTTATATGACAGAGCCAATTTACAAGAACAAAAGAAGAATTAGAAGCTGAGAAAAGAGACTTAATTAGAACCAATGAGAGACTGTCTCAAGAACTTGAATATTTAACAGGTATGAAGAAGTGCTTTGGCTTTAACTCCATTCTTTTTTTTTTTCGAATAGTGCTAGGAATTAATCCCCAATTTGTTTTTGCTGCTGATGTTTCTTTGGTGTGGCTCAGTATAGATAGAGTTCAGTGTGATATCCTATTCTTTTTCTTACTCACTTTTCTTTAAAGAATTATCAAGTGTTTAAAGAAGTGTCTGGAAAGTGCACAGATGAAAAACATGTCAAAGAAGTTATAATTTGGACCAAGTTTTGCATGCAAAGATTTTTACTCCAGTACTGTTTATAATAACAAACTGGTAACAGTTGAAATGTTCAGTGTAAAGGCTGAATTATAGTTCTTCATTTTATACAGACATCCTTGTTATCTGTAACGGTTCAATAGAAGAAGCTGGAAGAAGAACCTGTATTTTAAAAACAGGCTGAAGGGAGTATAGGAGGCAGGAATATGAGATATGTAAAGATAGAATATAGTACATAGCACAGCTGATATATTCAGGTGAACTTGACTCTGAAGTAGTTAATGGTATGAAGTTCCCTTTGGTCCTTTTTTTTATGGTTTTTGAAAATTTTTATTTCTGTAAAACAAAGGAGAGAATTTTCAGATATTTTTGTTGCTATACAATAATATTCAATTAGGTAAGTATACTTTTCCAGTCTCAGAAAAGAGTTACTTCAAAGTACTTGTTGATTATGTTGATTAGCTAGCAGTAATTAAAATTAAAAGAATTATTTTCATAAAAACCTGGACATTTATAAAATATAAAAAACAAAAGGGTTGGGCATACTAGCTCGTGCCTGTAATCCTAGCACTTTGGGAGACCAAGGCAGGAGGATCACTTGAGCCTAGAAGTTTGAGACCACCCTATACAACAGTTTAGCGAGACCTCATCTCTACGAAGAGAAAATAAAAGTAATTAGCTGGGCATGATATCATGCTCCTATAGTCCCAGCTACTAATACAGGATGCTGAGGCAGGAGGATCACCTGAGCCTGGGAGTTGGAGACAGAGAGAGACCCTGTCTCCAAAAAAAAGAAATATAAAAAAAATATGTAGAACATGTATATTCTAACTAAACCTTGAATAGAAAGTTTTTATTATCATTGCTTTTTAACTTAACAAATGGTTATTTATAAAATTTTAATAGATGTTTTGGTATATATTAAGAACATTAAGATTAATATTGGATATTTGGCTTAAGATACTGTGTTTAAAATAAAGAACCCAGATAATTCATGTGTTTAATTGGAGGTACAAATTTCAATTCTTTATAATTTATTTGTTAAAATTATATTTGTAATTAAGTATGGCAAAAACAAGTTAAAATAGAGGAATGGAGAACTACAGTTGACCTTTGAACAATGCAGTCAAAAATCCATGCAGTCAAAAATCCATGTGTAACTTGGCTCTCCCCAAAAATGACTACTAAGAGCTGGCTGTTGACCAGAAGCCTTACTGATAACATAAACAGTTGCTTAACACATATTTTGTATGTGATGTGTGTTATATACTGTATTGTTACCAAAAAAGTAAGATAGAAAAGAGAAAATGTTATTAAGAAAATCATAAGGAAGAGAATGTATTTACTGTTCATTAAGTAGAGATGGATCATCATAAAGGTCTTCATCTTCATCATCTTCACATTGAGTAGTCTGAGGAAGAAGAGGAGGGGTTGGTCTTGCTGTCTCAGGGGTGGCAGAGGCAGATGTGGAGGAGGTGTAAGGAGAGGCAAGAGAGGCATAACTTTACAAAAATAGATGGTAATTTCTGACTTTGGCATAACTTTACAAAAATAGATGGTAATTTCTGACTTTTTTGCTTTTTCATTTCTCTAAAAAATGTTGATAAACAGTACCAATCCTCCTTCCACCATTTGCTTTAGGTTCAGTGTCCATATTATAGAAAGGTCCATGTCATAAAAGAAGTCAAAAGCAGTCTCGAGTTACCAGACTTCAAACTATACTACACAGCTATAGTAACCAAAACAGCATGTTATTGGTTTCAGAACAGAGACATAGACCAATGGAACAAAACGGAGTGCCCAGATGTAAAACCGCTTAACTACAACCAATTGATCTTTGACAAAGCAGACAACAACATACACTGGGGAAAAGAAGCCCTTTTCCATAAATGGTGCTGGGAAAATTGGATAGCCACATGCAGAAGAATGAAACAGGACCCCCTACCTCACACCACTCCCCAAAATTAATACAAGATGAATAACAGACTTAGATCTAAGGAATGAAACCATCAGAATTATAGAGGAAAATGTATATAAAACTCTTCTAAATATTGGCCTAGGCAAAGAATTTATGAAAAAGACCCCAGTGGAAGTCATGCAACAATAAAAATTAATAAATGGGATTTGATTAAACGAAAAGGCTTCTGCACAGCTAAGGAAACAATCAACAGGGCAGACAGACAACCCACAGAATGGGAGAAGATATTTGCAAGCTACACATCCAATAAAGGGCTAGTAACCAGAATCTACAAAGAACTCAAGCAAATCAGCAATATAAAAACAAACAGCCCTATTAAAAAGTAGGCAAACAACATAAACAGAAGCTTTTCAAAAGAAGAAAGGCAAATGACCAATAAACATGAAAAAATGCTCAACACCACTAATCATCAGGGAAATGCAAATTAAAACCACAATGAGGTATCACCTTACCCCAGTTAGAATAGTATTTATCAAAAAGTCCAAAAACAATAGATGCTGGCATGGATGTAAAGAGAAAGGAACACTTACACACTATAGGTGGGACTGCAAATTAATAAAACCTCTATGGAAAATGGTATGGAGATTCCTCAAAGAACTGAAAGTAGACCTACCATTCAACCCAGCAATCCCATTATTGGGTATTTACCCAAAGGAAAAAAAGACTTTTCACCAAAAAGGCACCTGCACTTGAATGTTTATTGCAGCACAATTCACAATTGCAAAGATATGGAATCAACCCAAGTGCCCTTCAATTCATGAGTGGATTAATGAAATGTGCTATATGTATACTATGGAGTACTACTCAGCTATGAAAAAGATGAATTAATACCTTTTGCAACAATCTTCAGGGAACTGGAGACCATTCTCCTAAGTGAAGTGTCTGAAGAGTGGAAAAACAAACACCACACGCACTCACTATTAAATTGGAACTAACCTATGAGCACACGTGTGCATAGAGGGAAGTAAAACTCAGTGGAAATCAACCGGGAGGAGGAGAAAAGAGGGGAAGGGCAAAAACCTACCTAATAGATACTATGAACACTATTTGGGTGACTAGCATACCTTTAGCCACAACCCAAGCATTACAAAAGTGATCCATGTGACCTAAAACATTTGTACCTCCTAAATATTTTGAAATTTAAAAAAAAAGAAAAAAAGAAAAGCAATCTTGAGTAATCAGTACCCTTCTGCCAGATTGTGTAATGTCAGTTTGTTTTCTGATAGTGCTGCTTCAATGTCTTCTTCCTCATTGTCTGGCACTGGTTCGGAAGTACTCTCCCCAGTCAGTCAGCTTCTGTTAATTTCTCTGCTGTGGTGTCCATTAGCTCTTGAGTTTCTCCATGATCCATATCTTAAAACCCTTCACCACCCACCTTTTTTGCCGTATCCACAATTTCCATGATTTCCTTGATTGGCTCTGTCATAAATCCTGTGAAGCCATGTATTAATATAATATTTGGACATACTGTTCTCCAGCAGGAATTTGTTATTTCATCCTTGATGGTTCTTATCATTTTTTGTATTAACAACAGTGTCATCTTGAATGTTGTAATCCTTCAAGATGTTCATGATGTTCTCTCCATGGGCTTCTCTTCCATAGTGTTCCAGTCCTTTCCCAGAGTACCATGTGTGATGAGCCTTACAGTTCCTTAAGATATCCCATGATAAGGGCGAATTAGAGACGTTGTGTTTGGGGCAAGTAGACTACTTCATTAACTTCAGTGTTGAACTCATGGGGTTCTGGGTGGCCAGGGACATTGTCCAATACCAAAAGAATGTTAAAAGACAATCCCTACTGATGAGGTACTTCTGACTTCAGGGACAAAGCATCAATGGAACCAGTCTAGAAAAAAGATTCTCCTTTTCCAGGCCTTCTTGTTGTACAACCAGAAAACAGACATCCGGTGTTTATCTTTTCCTTTCAAAGTTTAGGAGTTACTTGCTTTATAGGTAAAGGGGTAGTCCTGATCATAAACCCAATTGCATTTGCACGAAACAGTGATGTCAGCCTGTTCCTTGCTGTCTTAAATCCTGGTGCATGCTTCTCTTCCTTGCTAATAAATGTGCTTTGTGGCTTCCCCCTCCACCCCCAGAATAGGGCACTTTCATCTGCATTAAAAACCTATTCAGGCAGATACCCTTTCCTCAGTGATATTTTCTTAATGGTGTCTGGGAACTTATCTGCTGTGTCTTAGTTGACAGAAGCCGCTTCTCCTGTTATCTTGACATTTTTTAAGCCAAACCTCTTTCTAAAATTACCTAACCATTCCTGGCTGACATTAAATTCTCCACCTTTAGATCCTTCACCTTTATTTTTGCTTTAAGTTGTCATATAATGACTTTGCTTTCTCTCAGATCATATAGTTATGCCTTTCTTACAGCAATTATGCATCCATATAAAAGATGCATTTTCAATACGAGATAAGGTATTTCACAAAAAGTGCAAGATTTTTGTGCCTGCTGATGTAGCTGCAGCCATGGCTTCACAGATATCCTTTTCTTTTTTACAATAGTCCTTTCACTGTTTAATTTATCTTGAAAGGGCAGGCAGTCACAGCTGCAGACCTTAATCTAAGGTATATATCAAGCAATTCAGCTTTTTCTTGTGATGTTATGTCTTTTCTCTGCTTCTTGGGAGCACTTCCTGCATCATTAGTGGCATTTTGTATGGGTTCAATGGTGTTATTCAAGGTTTACAGTATTGCATTAAACACAGTGAAAAATACATGAGAACCGTAAGCGATTACTTTTTACTGCCGTTTGCCATTTACTGGAGATGATTAGCATCACAGGGCATTTTAATCAGATATTTTCAACACTTGAGTTCACTGCAACAAAAGACCCCTACAAAATTATTAAAGTAGTACAGTGCTTACCACAGTTAATTTTATGCAGTTACAATTTAATACTGCATTTTTACATTTGTTTACATTTCTCTTGACTATGAATGGTGCCACGTACTGTCTGTAAGTGTGTGCATAAGTTTTGATGAATCTTAACTTTTTATAATAGATTTGTAATATATTTTTGGTAGTAAATGATAAAAATAAACTAGTGCCTACATATATTTTATGCATTCATGACTTACCTTTTTCTTAATTTTTTCTATATTTCTAGGCTACATGGTTGGTTTGCAAATTTTTTCAAATTGTCACAAATCCCAAAAAATTTTCTAATATGTTTATTGAAAAAAATACAAGTATATGTGGACCCACACAGTTCAAACCCATGTTGTTCAAGGGCCAACTGTATTGTATTAAAGGTTTATATTCTCAGAGATAATATTTTTGATGTTTGGTTCTTGTAAGTGTTAGTAATTATTTTCAAATTCCGTTTTGACCTCTCTAGAGGATGTTAAACGTCTAAATGAAAAACTTAAAGAAAGCAATGCAACAAAGGGTGAACTTCAGTTAAAATTGGATGAACTTCAAGCTTCTGATGTTTCTGTTAAGGCAAGTAACAAGTAATTCCTAATTTATAAAGTACAATTTTTGCTTAAAATTCATCTAAGTTAAATTTTAAATATAGGCAAGTCATCCGTAAAATGATTAAAAACTGTGTTTTGTTTTGTTTTTAATGTCAGGGAGTTAAGCATCGAGACTGTTTTTATTGAACTATTTTGCTTATTTAGAATTTAAGTTTTGTTGTAGTTCTTACTTGATTTTTTCATTAGCTAAGAAACCATGTAAATATTAATATTTATTTCTGTTTTGAAATAAAATTCTGCTTATGTCCCTTAGCTACAAAAAAGTCTTTTGAACAACCGTCTTTAACTGTGTTATTTTCTTCGATTTCTTTAGTTTCGAGAAAAACGCTTAGAGCAAGAAAAGGAATTGCTACATAGTCAGAATACATGGCTGAATACAGAGTTGAAAACCAAAACGGATGAACTTCTAGCTCTTGGAAGAGAAAAAGGAAATGAGATTCTAGAGCTTAAATGTAATCTTGAAAACAAAAAAGAGGAGGTAAATTAGTCAAATTTTATCTTTTTTTATGCTGGGTGTAACTTATATTTGTGTGTCAGTTTATTAAATATGTATTCAGTGGTGTACCTAATTAGTTGTATTGTAAGATTAGGGGTCAATTGTGGAAGACATAACTTATTAACATTTGGCCTAGGAAATCAACCTATTTCATTTAAATAATTTACGATATTCTTTGTTGAATCTTGATACTTTCTACTGTCTTATAATGGATGTATCTTTCCTAAGATTTTGTGAGCTAAATTCAAACATGTCATTCTATAAATTTTATTATTCATTTTCTTAAACATGCGTATTTTTAAATTGCTTTTTCAGGTGGGGGACTATTTTGCTTTTCCTTGGCAGCATAAACCTCATATCAAAGTAATTTCGATTAGTATGACATCCTACCCCCCCTCCCCACCATGCTTTTTGTTTCTAGGTGACTAGACTGGAAGAACAGATGAATGGCTTAAAAACATCAAATGAACATCTTCAGAAGCATGTGGAGGATCTGTTGACCAAATTAAAAGAGGTATAGATGACCAATTCAAAATGTTTCTTTTATAAAAATATTAAAGCATTTAAGAATCTGTTATTTTACAAAATGATGTTATCTTTTAATCTATTTTTGGCACCAGAAAACAGGAATTCTCTATTGTATAGCCTGGCTAAAACAGTAATAGCAATTAAATGCTATATCTAATATACTGTCTAAAAAATGAGTATGGGTTAATTTTAGTATCATTTATTCTACTTTAAGTTAAAAATATCAATAATATTTTATCCCTAAAGTTATTCATTTTTTGTCATGAAAGCAGATTTTAGTTTTAGTGTTTTAGCCTTTATCTCTTAGTTTACAAAAATGGATTCTTTAGTCCCAGCATTTAAAAAGCATTCTAAATTTAGTTCAAACTAGACTGCTATAGTTGGGTTATTTTTTTCAGGCCAAGGAACAACAGGCCAGTATGGAAGAGAAATTCCACAATGAATTAAATGCTCACATAAAACTCTCTAACCTATACAAGGTAAATAACCCACCATACCTTTTGGTATTTTAATGTTGCACTGTTGACTATTAGGTAACTTTTCAAGATTAATTTTTAGAGTGCTGCTGATGACTCAGAGGCAAAGAGCAATGAACTAACCCGGGCAGTGGATGAACTACATAAACTTTTGAAAGAAGCTGGAGAAGGTAAGTGTTTTCAATTATGGGAAAATTATTTTTGTTTTTAGATGGAAAGTACTTTTTTTCTTTACCTTCGTATATATTGTTGGATTTTGAAGTTAGACTTTATCAGGGACAAAATTTGGCATAGAAAAAAGATCTTTGGATTATGAAATTCAGAGTTATATTTTAAGCAAATAGTATATTTGAAAATATGGACAGCAGCTTTCTGTTTTTTGATCTAATAACTTTGTATAATTTCCTGATTTCTAATGAGAAAATTTTCTTCCTTTTTTGAAACACTTACTCTGATTAAGTACGTTTGGGTACTCTGTTGCTCCATAAATAAGACTCCCTTTTTAAGTTATCAATAGTACACTATAAAATCTTTTATTAGTATTTCCTTAAATTCTTGCTTTTTAAATGTAATATATAGTCTTTCCCAATAATTTCCTACATTTCAGATAAAAGATCAAAATTTGAAAGAAAGGTTATGCCTAGAACCACTTGAGATTTTATCATTTGAGTTTCTTATTTTCCCTGTACATAGGAGATGCCAGAAGGAGAAACAGATTCACTAGGCTAGAACATTTCAAGAAGTATAAGTAGAGCAAGAACTTTTAGTAGATAAATGTCAAGTGCAGCTTCTGTAGAATTTAATGTTGTCTGCTGAAGAGAAAAATGACTGTTCTGTTACAGAAAAATGACTGTTCTGTATTTTATAAACTACAAGATTTTAATGATATATTTGGGTATTCTGACTTTAAAAATGTTTTTAGCCAATAAAGCAATACAAGATCATCTTTTAGAAGTGGAGGAATCTAAAGATCAAATGGAAAAAGAAATGCTTGATAAAATAGGGAAATTGGAGAAGGAATTAGAGAATGCAAATGACCTGCTTTCTGCTACAAAACGTAAAGGTATGGCTCCTAGATGCTTGCTAATGTCTTGAAATACTAGAACTTCCCTACATAAAAGTCATTTAATTTCACTCATAGAATTTCTTTGTCTTGGTGTGATGTAGGAAACTCCATCAAGTTATATTATTGAAATTTATTTTTAAAGTTAATACTCTGTCTGTATCTTTATTGAGTCATCAGATGTAAGTGCCGTTTGATCACACATAATTGTTTGTAAATCCCAGGTTATTGCATGATTTTTAGAATTGGGTTATGTTATGTGATTTTTATGTCATATTTTTTAAATCTTCATAGGAATATGTAACTTATAGTATATGTCACTTATATTTTAGTTGTCTTGAAAAATTAGTGCCTTTCAGTTTGAAATATTATCGAAATATACTAGATTTGTATGTGTTGGCACAGGAGCCATATTATCTGAAGAAGAGCTTGCGGCCATGTCTCCTACTGCAGCAGCTGTAGCTAAGATAGTGAAACCTGGCATGAAATTAACTGAGGTAAGAGCAGTATTAAATCTTGTAAAGTTGTTTTCCTTCAGCAGAGGTGTTCAGATCTTTCTGAAATTCCCCCCAAAAGTTATTCTTAGCATCATCTTATGATTTGTGGATCATCCTAGGAAAGGCTTCCTTCAGTTCCTAGTTCTACATTAACACATAAGTTAACATTGCCATTTCGTGTAAGTGCTAAAGAACGTTTATTATGAAACTAGACCGCATGCTTCCATTATTATGGTTAGATTTGAAATGACCCGTCTTCTACTTTCAGCTGTATAATGCTTATGTGGAAACTCAGGATCAATTGCTTTTGGAGAAACTGGAGAACAAAAGAATTAATAAGTATCTAGATGAAATAGTGAAAGAAGTTGAAGCCAAAGCACCGATTTTGAAACGCCAGCGTGAGGAGTATGAACGTGCACAGAAAGCTGTGGCGAGTTTATCTGTTAAGCTTGAACAAGCTATGAAGGTTGGTTCCATTCCTAAGTTACAGTTGTGGGAACAATACAAATGAGAAATCATTTACTAGGTAGTGTTTTCTTAAGGTGTTTGAATCAGAAAAATCTAAATACGATTTTCAGTAATATGGCAAGTATACATTTTGAAACTTCTCATCACATTGTTAAACACCTCTGATTACAAAATGTTCTACCTTTATTTAGCTAAAATTATGAGAGGCTTTTACATTTTTTAAAGGCATTTGGTATGTTTTCCTTAGGATTCTCTAGTAGAGAATAATAGCCAAATCTCCTCGGACCACTCTTTAAATTAAAATAATCTCTCTTTATAATAGACCTCTCCTGAATTTAGCATAATCATTGTTTGTCAGACAGTTGTGATATCCTGCCTAGACCTAGAAATGATAATATTGTTTGACCATAGGTAAGAACTTCTTTTTTATACCATTTCACAATTTGGCATAACTTTTATACATTCTTTTGTTACTGTTCCTTTGCGTATTAAAAGCGTCAAGGAAATTCGTAAATATCCTTTACATCTGAAGATGACTTTTTAATAGATAATGATAAAAGTGTTTATAATCTATTTTGCTTCTAGTGTACAACTATTAATATTACTGAGGGAAATCTTCAAGATTATTGAATCAGTTTTATTGAGGAAATTCAGCTAAATGAATTTATATCTACCATTCTAAGCTGATAAATTTCTTTTTCCCTTTTTTTTTTTTTTTGGAGAAGAATATAAATAAATTGTAGCCCTAATTCTGAATTAAATCTCTGATGCTATTACAATTTAGAAGTCAGCTTAAATTCAGATACTATATTATAGCCAATGATCTTTTTATTTTAATCAGATGAAGTCTAGTAGTCTTTCCCTGGCTGGAAATAATTAACTTTTTTTGACACCCACATCCCCACCCCAACAGTGTAGATTGCGAAGAAGTCCCTTCAGTCCAATTAGATCTTCTTGAGTTTCTGTCTGTTGAAAGTAAGGGATTTTCCTGGAGCTTCTTTTTGTCTAAAGAGAGGTCATAATGGGGTAGAGGAGCTTAGTAGATGACAGCAGCTATTTATTATGGAAAAATCCTGTTTGTTCCTTTTTCATGAATGTACAGTAACAGTAGTAAAAAATTTTAAATATTTCCTAACTGCTAAAGAATTTGAAGATAATTTGTTTCCTTTTTGTAGCTAAATTTTTCTGTACATAACATACCATGTATCTTCTAGTATAGATTCAATAATGCTCATTTGTAAAGTTCTAATAGTTTTATGACCAAATTGCTTCCTCCTTTGTCATCTTAATTAATCTTGTTTTGAACTTTGTAGATTTTTATCACTGTGATCTTTCGTGAACATTTATTTACCTACTTCATTTTTCATTTATCGGTTCCTGTTGAAATTAATTTACACATGCCTTTAGAGCAGTGTGCTCAGAGATACTTGAAACACGAGGATAAATGTAAATTTAATATAAATAGTATTTAAAATATTACTATGTGAAAATAACACATTAAGAATCAAAATTTGCATGAATTTGAGATAAAACATAAGATTTCAAAGCTGTAAGATTTCTGTGACTATAGCAATGTCATTAAAGTTGTGCCCCTAAACCCCTAATGATAATTTTGATGGAAAACTTTACAAAACCTCATATCCCGTGTCTTTTTTTTTTTTTTAACAGCTCTGTGCATTGACTGCTGTTGCTGCTTTAGAGTTACTTACTAATGCATTTTTTTTAAATAAATCACACGCTTTTTTCATCTCGCCCAATATATTTTACTTTTGACATTTATCTCCAGATGACAAGTCTAATAATGATTATCACTGCAATGTAGTCCATTGTTTCTGTCTTAGTAACAAAGCGTTTGAGAGCATTTCTGTGATATCATTTGGTAATAAAGTAAGAATATGATGTGGCTGTCAGATTGTAGTTGACAGTGAATTTGGTGGGAGGATGGCAAATTCCCCATCATTTTCATATAGTGACAAGCATAGTAGTGAACAATATTTGAAATATTAAGAAAGAATATCACATTTATACAGAATTTCTCCCTTTTTTAGAGACTATTAGGTAGAATTTTTTAGTTTATAAATTGATTACTATGGTATTTGAACATTGTCTATTTTTATTACTTGTATACCTGCTTCAATTGTATAATTCACTTGAATTTACATTTTAAAGGAGATTCAGCGATTGCAGGAGGACACTGATAAAGCCAACAAACATTCATCTGTACTGGAGAGAGACAATCAAAGAATGGAAATACAAATAAAAGATCTTTCCCAACAGGTTAGAATTTCTTGTTTCTTTTCTTATTTTTTAAACTGGCTGCCTGATAATGTTTGAGGGTATCAAAGATAGTACTACCACATATGACATTCTAATCAGTTAGGATTGCTACTCTTCCAGGGTTGTAGCCTACTCATTGTTTTGTCATAGCTCCTTCCTTTTTTTCAAGTGTTTATTAAATTTTTAAATTATAGGTACTAGTTATAATAAGTGGACAAAGGGAATAAACATTTTCTCCAACTTTCACCCCTGTCCTCTAAGAATGTAACCAATGTTAACAAACTGTTTTGTGTTCTTTGATATCCTTATGTGTAAAAACGTACACGAGTATATATGAACATATGTAAGAGTTGTTTGATTTTACTGAAATAAAATCATGCTATATGCATTACTCTGCTAATTGGTTTTTTCTTAATTAGCAACTCAATAAACGTAGATTTTTCTCATTCATACATTTTACCTTAATTTTTGTGTGTGTGCGCTTTTTGTTTAAAAATCTATTCTATCCTCTCTCTGCCCTACCTATAATATATATATGCTTTTTTATTTAAAAATCTACTTATTTCTCCGTTTGCCCTTTTCATACAAGACATACAGAAGCACATACACAAACTATCTCTATGTGAGTGCTATTTGATCATTGTTTTACAAAAATGGGGCCACGTTTCTGGAATTGTAATTTGCTACTTTTTAATAAATAAAAGCCTTCATTACATACTTAAAAATAATTTTACTCTATTAAAATTTTCTTTGATTATTTAGGTTTCAATCTATAAAATGCTAATACTTGATTCTTTGTTCTTTAAGATAAGTTAGTATAAATTGAGTTTTCATAAGCAATGTTTTCATTTGTAAATTTTCATTTTCTTCTAAACATTTCCAGAATCGAAATTAACATATTATAACATATTGAAACTTCATTTTTAGATTAGAGTGCTTTTGATGGAACTTGAAGAAGCAAGGGGTAACCATGTAATTCGTGATGAAGAAGTAAGCTCTGCTGATATAAGCAGTTCATCTGAAGTAATATCACAGCATCTAGTATCTTACAGAAATATTGAAGAGCTTCAACAGCAAAATCAACGTCTTTTAGTGGCTCTGAGGGAACTTGGGGAAACCAGAGAAAGAGAAGAACAAGAAACAACTTCATCCAAGTAAGCAATTGACTACCTCAGTTTGGTCAGCAAACATTTATTGAGATCTTTTGATCTTTTATGTGCCCCTAACTGCTAGATACTGTGGATAGAGTGATTTGGGGGTGGGGGGAATTAAGCAACAGTACCAAAAGAAAAAAAAAATTTCTACTCTTAGGGACCTCAGTTATGAGTCAGACAGACAAAATAGATAATAATAGGTAATGAGATAGATAGTTAAATAGATAATTTTTGTTTAGTCTGATTAGTGGTGTAACAGATAAGAGCCTATCTACGGGAGGATAGAGGTGGAGGACCTAGGCTAGATTTTGGGGAACACACTAGGCTTTATGGAAACATATGCAGGAATTACTTATAAAGAGTTTTTTTCAAAAAATATGTATGCTAGAGGGGGAAGAATGTGAAAGCAAGAAGAAAACTAAAGTTTGGACTGAGTTGAATTGATTTAATTTTTGCATCAAATTTTTCAGATTGCATTGTGAGTATGGGTACATGAGTCCTGTATGGTGGGGATTTAAAAAGTGGGTGGCTCATGCCTGTAATCCTAGCACTCTGGGAAGCTGAGATGGGAGGATCACTTGAGCTCAGGAGTCAAGACCAGCCCGAACAAGAGTAAGGCCCTGTCTCTACCAAAAATAGAAAAAGTTAGCCGGGTGTGGTGGTGCACGCCTGTAGTACCAGCTACTCAGGAGGCTGAGGCAGGAGGATCGCTTTAGCCCAGGAGTTTGAGGTTGCAGTGAGCTATGATGACACCACTGCATTCTACTCTGGGCAACAGAGCGAGACTGTCTCAAAAAAAAAAAAAAAATCAGTAGGAAAAGAAAGAACAAGAGAGACAAAAACAGTGTGCTTCATGGTAGATGAAGATGCTTAGGGAATTTACAGTAGGAATTACAATCACCTAACTCCTGAGCGCAATCTGGTGAAATAGACTGATTTCTTTTCCTTACAGAATCACTGAGCTTCAGCTCAAACTTGAGAGCTCCCTCACTGAACTGGAGCAGCTCCGTGAGTCACGACAACATCAGATGCAGCTTGTTGATTCCATAGTTCGTCAGCGTGATATGTACCGTATTTTATTGTCACAAACAACAGGAGTCGTCATTCCCTTACAAGGTAGGCTTTTAGTGTTATCTTAAGGAATATTTTGGAAATGTATATTAGGGAATAAATTTTGCATAAGCAGTAGCCACTATTATGATGGTAGCTTCAAATTTGACTACAATAAAAGATCAGTTACAACATGCCATCAACTCTGAAACACACCATTATCTTATGTACTGCTAAGAAAGAAAAAATGCTTACTATTATTATAAAATGTGCATCTTAGAATCAATAACTTATAATATTTATATTTTGGTTATGTTTTAACATTTAATCTGTAAATATTAAATTATCTCTAATCAGAAAGCAAAACACTACATTGTTTAGTGGACTTCTTATTTTAAAACTCCTATAATCTTATGATTTCATTTAAAGAAATATAGCTTGTTGATTTTGTCATGATGTATTTGCAAAGACATATTAGATTAAAACTGATTTATGAAAGCCAGTGAAGCATTTTATCAGTTTTTTTACTTTTCTGAAGCTTCAGGCTTAGATGATATTTCTCTTGTGTCAACTCCAAAACGTTCAAGTACATCACAGACTGTTTCCACACCTACTCCAGTACCTGTTATTGAATCAACAGAGGCCATAGAAGCTAAGGCTGCCCTTAAACAGGTAAAGATCACACCTTTATCTTTGTGTTGGGTTTTTAGAGAACAGTGTTATCTTTTAATAATTTCCAATATTTAGTTGCAGGAAATTTTTGAGAACTATAAAAAAGAAAAAACAGATAATGAAAAAATACAAAATGAGCAGCTTGAGAAACTTCAGGAGCAAGTTACAGATTTGCGGTCACAAAATACCAAAATTTCTACCCAGCTGGATTTTGCTTCTAAACGGTAAATTTTCTTTTGTTCAAAATTTAATAAAGTCTAAATGTTATGCTTCAATAGATTAATCAAATTCAAGAGTTAATTTGCAGTAGGGTTGCTTTTTTGTGGACCATGTTCCAGAATGAGAGCCTGTGGTAGTTCATCTGTTAGTGTTGATTAATCATTTTCCTGGGCAGTGCTAAGGGATTATCTTATTTATAAGTTGAAATTCGTGTGAGGAATGTTGCTAGTTTCCCTTCTTGAGATTGATGGATTTGTTGTTTCTATAGGACTTAATTCTTTTGTAAATGTTCCAAAGTATAGAGAAATGGGAGCAAATTTTATTCTGCCTTTTCTATTCTAGGTAGAAGAGAAGTGAGTGTTAGGTAATTTTAGGAAATTTCACTTTCTTGGTCACTTCCAAGGAAATAATAGTAAATTTCATTCATGGTAAATGTCATGTTTATTAGATTCATTGAAAGCTTGTTAGTTTAGCATGTTAGGACAAAATTTATTTTTATATATGTTTTTATAAGGATAAAATATATGTTTTTATAAGGATATATGTTTTTATAAGGATATAGCAGGCAGTTACTACTGTACATCTAGTAGTTCAACATCCTTTGAACCTAAAAGGTTCAAAGCACCTTTTTTTCTATGTTGACACCTTTAGGCAGCCATTTTCTAACCTTTTAAGCACACAAGAAAATAAGATGAAGGATTATAGCGGAACAAAGGATTGGAAAAAAATCCATCACTACCCATGCATAAATATCTTAAATTGTATATTGCATTGTGGTGGGTGTCTGATGTATCATTATATTGGTGTTATTTTAAATGTGATAATTTTTCCTGAATGCATAAAATGAAAAAGTTATTCAGCATGAAATACCATACTTTCTTAGAACTTGAATTTAACCATCAAATTGGAATTTGGAAAAAAGAATGAAGGTTTCCCATTATTATATGAGCCACTTTTTCGTATTATTAATCATGTAAAATTAAGCTGTTGTGAGATTCTTCAGGGAACTAAACTAGGATATAGTATTTCAGTTGCTTATAAAATTTTTTTTCCTCATGTAAGTTACGAAATGCTACAAGATAATGTTGAAGGATATCGTCGAGAAATAACATCACTACATGAAAGAAATCAGAAACTTACTGCAACGACTCAAAAGCAGGAACAGATCATCAATACAATGACTCAAGATTTGAGAGGAGCAAATGAAAAGCTAGCTGTTGCAGAAGTGAGACAAATCTCTCTCATCTGATTTGCATTATAAATTGCATTTGACATTTCTTTAGTTTTTACTTTGATTTTACTCATTGATATGACTTAAATATTTAAGAGGTTTGTGGATTACAAGTCCTTATTACATAGTTCATTTTTATCTTGCTCACACTCCATTGTGAGGAGTGGGCAGCAGCAATTTTTCAGACTGTTGGAGTGAATTTTATGACTGATAATTCATATGAGTCATCATGTATAAATATAAATACTTTGAAATGAAATATTAATTTTCAGAGCATTCTCCCAGGTCCCCTGACACTCAGAGTATACTCTTGATGAGGGGAAAAAAAGGTTTAAATTTATCAGTCATCACTTTCAAACAGGTACTTAGAAACAAATATGGATTCTAAAATATGCGTAATTTATTAGTGTGCAAGTATGACTATAGCATAGTGATATAGTTTTGTTCTTTTACTCTGCCATTTTAGATTTTTCTTGCTGTTTCTAAAACTTGATTTGTTAGAGCAAAGGAATAATAAGTATTTGTAGTAATTGTAAAATTTTTCTTTGATCTATTCCCAGTAATTTTTTCTTTATATTTTAATACGTGAAACTAAGTATTATATTTCCTCATATGATAAGGAGGTATAGTTTCTAAATAGCATTAAGAAATATGTAGTAATGAATAATTTTAATTTTATAATTGAATTATTACATTTGGCACAATATTTTACAACATTTTTTCTTTCACTTGTATTTGCCTTAAGGTAAGAGCAGAAAATTTGAAGAAGGAAAAGGAAATGCTTAAATTGTCAGAAGTCCGTCTTTCTCAGCAAAGAGAGTCTTTGTTAGCTGAACAAAGGGGGCAAAACTTGCTGCTAACTAATCTGCAAACAATTCAGGTAACCAAATAAAAAGCACTTATAGAAAAAAAATTATAACAGTTAAGTTGAAATACAATTTATCCTTGTGTCCTCTCAGTTTTCTTTATTAGAAAATTTATCTGTCACTTTTTCATCCATTATAATAATCATTGAATTTTGGGGTTAATTAAGGCATTTTGATATTTTAAATAGAACATCGAAAGAACTGATTGAAACCATGCAATTGGCAGGTTTGCTACTCGGGTCTGTATTTATAGAGTCCTATGCAGCTTAACTATTCACAAGATTAATTCTTCGGTTTTATTTTTCTTTAAAACTTTGGGAAATCAGCCGGGCGCGGTGGCTCACGCCTGTAATCCTAGCTCTCTGGGAGGCCGAGGCGGGCGGATTGTTTGAGCTCAGGAGTTCGAGACCAGCGTGAGCAAGAGCGAGACCCCATCTACTAAAAATTAGAAAGAAATTAATTGGACAGCTAAAAATATACCGAAAAAATCAGCCGGGCATGGTGGCACATGCCTGTAGTCCCAGGTACTTGGGAGGCTGAGGCAGGAGGATCGCTTGAGCCCAGGAGTTTGAGGTTGCTGTGAGCTAGGCTGACGCCATGGCACTCTAGCCCGGGCAACAGAGTGAGACTTGTCTCAAAAAAAAAAAAAAAAAAAACTTTGGGAAATCTAAATGACTTGTAACGTGTTTCTCTTTTTTTATATATAATAGATGTTTTAATGTGAAAAATGTCAAAATGCTTTCTTGGTAAATATTCTACAATAGATCTTAACTTCTTCATATAGCAATGTGTTGTAATCCTTTAATTCTCTGTAGCCTTTAATTCTCTTTGTATTTTTATTTTTAATTTTTTTACTTTTTTCTTTAACATAACCAAAAATTTTTTCTTTACCTCAGGGAATATTAGAGCGATCTGAAACAGAAACCAAACAAAGGCTTAGTAGCCAGATAGAAAAATTGGAACATGAGATCTCTCATCTAAAGAAGAAGTTGGAAAATGAGGTGGAACAAAGGCATACACTTACTAGAAATCTGGATGTGAGTCTGTCAGTGTTCTTAATTTCTATAGTTTGTGTATATTTAGTAATTAATCTGGTGTGTGAACATACTGCCACCCAAGTTGAAGCATGGTTTTGAAAATCTTTTCTTACAGAGTTTTTCTTGCTTTATTATATGCCTAATAATTTTTGATTGGGTGCCATACATTGTGAGTTTTGAGTGCTGGATATTTTCCTTTAATTTTCTTGAGGTTTGTTCTAGGATGCAATAAAATTAATTGAAAATGGTTTGATTCTTTTGAGTCTTGTTTTTATGATGCATTAGGTGGACCCACAGCAGTGCTTAATCTAGCATTAATTTCCCCACCACTGAGGCACTATCTGTGAAACTCTCTTCTCTCTGATAATCTGTCTTATGAATTTGAGCTACTTTAATCTTCCTAAATTCTCAAATCTGTTTTCCCGATTCAGGGAATCTCCTGGTGTCTGCCTCATTTCTCCTGCCCTGTGTCATAGCCCCGGAACTTTGAATTCAGAAAACTAGGGCATTTACAGGGTTCACCTGTTGTTTACCATCTCAGGGATCTCAGTTGTTTCATGTGTTTTGTCTGTTTTCTTTTGATTGTTTGAGGTGGTAAGCTAAATCTGGTTTCTGTTACTCTATCTTGGTCAGAGTTCTAAGAGTCTATAGAAAGAAAACTTGAACCTCTAGTTACTTAGGAACCTAAAGATACTGTTTATAGAGTTTATGTATTTTTTCTTATAGGTTCAACTTTTAGATACAAAAAGACAGCTAGATACTGAGGCAAATCTTCATCTTAACACAAAGGAACTATTAAAAAATGCACAAAAGGAAATTGCTACATTGAAACAGCACCTCAGTAGTATGGAAGTCCAACTTGCTTCTCAGTCTTCACAGAGAACTGGTAAAGGTAAGTAAATAAGACTGATACAATATTAAGTAAAGAAGTACTTCGTTAGGTTTATAATATATTTTGTAAATATTCTTTTCAAATGTCAAAAAGGAAAAAACACCTTCACTCTTCATGTAGTAAAGCTCAGTTTTGGGCTTAAATTAATAAATTTGCAGTCTTGAAGATTCAAAATAGTTATGTAGGGCACTTGACCAAGGTATGTTCTGAGTTTTTCAATTCTCATGGTTTTATTTCCTAATGGAAGGGAAAAAAATAGTGTTTACACACAGTCCCTGACTTACGATGGTTTCAACTTAAGATTTTTCAACTTTATGATGGTGCAAAAGCTATACACATTCAGTAGAAACTGTACTTCAGTACAGTATTCACTAAAGTACATAAGATATTAAACACTTTATTATAAAATAGACTTTATAATAGATGAGTTTGCCCAACTATAAACTAATATAAGTGTTCTGAGCACATTCAAGGCAGCCTAGGCTAGGCTAAGCTATGATATTCAGTAGGTTAAGTGTATTAAATGCATTCTCAGCTTAGGACATTTTCAACTTCGAATGGATTTATCAGGACATCACCCCATCATTATTCAAGGAGCCATCTCTATGTATGTGTATGTATGTATGTAAACAGATATATAGATACCTGATACAAGTATAAAGGAGATGGGTGTATATATAGATATATATATAATTATCCAATAGTTCTCGTTGATACCATGTACGTTCTTTTCAACTTAAAATTTTTGCCTTTTTTATGCATTTTAGATAACAAAAATTGGTCCAAATATCTTTTTCAATTTTCGTGGTAGCAAATATTTGATCTTTTTGAAGAAGTAATATGACAAAATACCTGTTAGTTTTATTTTGGCATTCAGCATGGATTGAAGTATGAAATATACTTTCCAGATAGTTAAGTACTTCTGTATTTGAGCCTTAATCGTAATTTCACAAACTCTGATAACAGTGATCTATAATACCATTAAAATGTTAATTTTAATAGAACTATTATATCTTTTAGGTCAGCCTACTGACAAAGAAGATGTGGATGAACTTCTGAGTCAGCTAAGGCAAACAGAAGAGCAGGTGAATGACTTGAAAGAAAGACTCAAAACAAGTACTAGTAATGTAGAACAGTATCGAGCGATGGTTACTAGTTTAGAAGAATCCCTGAACAAGGAAAAACAGGTATGTACAATTCTGAATTCAATTTTAACACGTTCATTAACTTTGTTGTAAATTATGAGCCCGCTATGTATAAGGCACTGTGGTATGAATTGAACTGACATTATCACCATTACCTTCTGGAAGTGCCTGAGTCTAATAAGCCAAATAAATGAAAAACACAAAATTCATAAAGCAAAGGAAGATGTAATTGCTATAGGAAAGGTACAAATCAAATGCTGAGGAAAATGAGAAGTAGGAAAAGTTATTTGTCTCCTGGAAATGCCTGGCTTCACAAGAGAGATGATACTTGTGGCAGAGCCTTGAATGAAGGTATCGTCTAGATAGCCAGGTATAGTAGACAGATAGTCCGTGTAGTAGAAATCCTGAGCCAAGGTAGAAAGAAATCAGATGATAACAGTTTGTAATTTGGCTATTGTACTGAGTTTGTAAAGTGAAATAGTGAGGGATACCATTACAAAAGGCATTGAGAACCAAATGTGAAACGTTTTTAATGTAATGTTAAATTATATTCTGTAGGTTTATTAAGAGCCATTGATTTTTTTTAACATGTCATAACCATAATTTTTTTTTTTTTTTTTTTTTTTTGCTTAGAAAATTAATTTGATAGATTGGAGAATTCATTTGCAGGCTATAGCAGTAGTCTAGGGCCACAGTTTTAAAAGCTCCTTTTGTGGTTGACATCAGTGGAAAGCAATGAAAACATGTGAGAAACATACCTTTCAGTGGTAGGGTAGGCAGATTTGGCAAGAGAATATGAGGACTGAGGGAAAAGTAAGAGATTGGAAATTTCCCTTCAAAAGAGAAAAATGGCCAATAGTCAAGTTGAAAGGTAAATTATGCTTATGGATTTGCATGGTGTTTTTGCTTGTTTTTGTATCTTCTAGTCACATTTCATGAATTCTTTTTCTGATATAAGGCAAACATTAATTTTAGTACTTATCAAGTTTAGTTTAGATTTGGAGAAAGTAATTGTATAATTTTAAATGTATAATTTTTGTATCCTACTTTCTGTAATATACCAAAGGTGACAGAAGAAGTGCGTAAGAATATCGAAGTTCGTTTAAAAGAATCAGCTGAGTTTCAGACACAGTTGGAAAAGAAGTTGATGGAAGTAGAGAAGGAAAAACAAGAACTTCAGGATGATAAGCGAAAGGCCATAGAGAGCATGGAACAACAGGTATATTAGGTTATTAACCATATTAATCTTTTTTTCTCGTAAGAATTTGAATTCTTTTATCTCACTCATTAGTTACCATTGAGATCATTTCAACAGAATTTATTGAACATGTAGACAATAATTCTAGCTTTGTGTTTTACCCTGTATATCTGTATACATTTCCTTTTGAAAATTTTAGACTGCTTTACAGAAGTAGGTATTAGTGCTGCCTTTTAGAAGCCTATGTCTGCGATTTGACTTTTGCAAATGTTAGTTAGGGAATGGATATAGAGTTGTATAACTGTACAGTAGATTATATTAGCTTTAACTATTTTAAATTTAGCAGCAGTCCTTTGGGCTAATTGTATCTTTAAAAATCTGTCTGTCAATGTAGTTATACAACACAGTATTTTCTAAGTAAGTTTGTGGTTAACTCTGGTTTAATCATCTTCCTCCTTAGTTATCTGAGTTGAAGAAAACACTTTCCAGTGTTCAGAATGAAGTACAAGAAGCTCTTCAGAGAGCAAGCACAGCTCTAAGTAATGAACAGCAAGCCAGACGTGACTGTCAGGAACAAGTAAGTGTTGTGTTCATAGCCAGTTATTAAGAAATCAGCTTTGATCCTAGAGAATGATTCTTGGAGTATATTTATGTGTTTGGGGGACAAGTAGATCTTATAGAAATGCAAGATTATTTCTACTCTTGTGGAACCTGGACTAAGATAAATTGAAGAGTATAGATGAAGGCTGAAAGTAAATAGGACAATATTCGTTAACAAAGCAATCTTGACAAATGGGAAAAAATGGAAAAACAGGATTAGGAGGCTAAAACGTTTACATGCTTTCATTTAAAGTGAACATTCTTTTACTGTTTCGGTCTTTCAGTAGATCTTGTTGTAAAATTGCATTGCAACAGAATGGTTAAAGGTATGTTCCCTCAACAAACAAGGACCTCTTGATAACATTTTTAATGCATTGCTGAGCTTGCACAGATTTCTGTACACCTCTTTTTATAGAATTATAAAAAAACAGCTTATTATTTTAAGTGTATATATGTACATGCACATGCATGTGACAAACCTTTTTATAATTATTTTAAGAAGTGATAGAATACAATTCAGGAGAGTGGGAGTTAGTAAAATGTTGGGATGGGAAAGGTATACATGTAAGGTTATTGATAATGTCCTCATTTTTAAGTTGGGTGGTATGTTAATAGCTATTCATTGGTTACTATTCTTTATTGCTTATGTATATGTGACATATATACATCAATATTACTTTAAAAATGAAATACAAGGTAAAGAGGCTTCATAAGTAAATTTGATAAAAATGAATTATCTTTGACTTATGGCCAAACACAGCATACCATTGGAAATTAAAAATAATTTATCTATAACTCAATATGCAAATAAATGATTTTCATTTCCCTTTATTTTTAAGTTTCTGTGTGTGTTTCATAGGCTACCTGTGACAGAGAAATAAAAAAAGAAAAAATAGAAGAAGTTTGTGTGTGTATCTGTTTCACATAGCTTAGTAATTTTTAGCTTTCTATTTCATAAAGTTTATTCCAAATTGCTACTTAGTCTTCTAAGTTTCATTGTTAAAAGTTCTTTAAGTAGGTATAGCATTAACTTTTAATTCTCCTGTTTGCTACATTTAGATTGTTGCCGCTTTATTTTTAAAACTGCAGTGTGTGTCTTTTCCAAAAGTACTGATTAGCGTTATGGATTTTTTTGGTGTCAATGTGGGAATAATTTCTTACAGGCTAAAATAGCTGTGGAAGCTCAGAATAAGTATGAGAGAGAATTGATGCTACATGCTGCTGACGTTGAAGCTCTACAAGCTGCCAAAGAACAGGTTTCAAAAATGGTATCGATCCGTCAGCATTTGGAAGAAACAACCCAGAAAGCAGAATCACAGTTGTTGGAGTGTAAAGCATCTTGGGAGGAAAGAGAGAGAATGTTAAAGGTACTATTGTACATCATAACAGAACGTTCCAGGAAATTGAAAGAGTTTTTTTTTTAAATGTGTATTGGAAAGATCTGCTATTAATGATAGACCTCTTGGCTTATAGGATGAAGTTTGTAAGTGTGTTTCGCGCTGTGAAGATCTAGAGAAACAAAACAGGTTACTTCATGATCAGATTGAAAAACTAAGTGACAAGGTAGTTGCCTCTATAAAAGAAGGTGTACAAGGTCCATTGAATGTATCTCTCAGTGAAGAAGGAAAATCTCAAGAACAAATTTTAGAAATTCTCAGGTAAATCAAATATGTTTTTCATTCTTCATTTCTGTGTCATAACAACTATAAAATGAAATTATAAATGCATATATTAGAGAAGGAAATTACACACAGTTTTGATATAAAGCTCATTCTGTCTTTTATTGGCCAACAAACCCACAACCACCCAAACTGGTCACTTTTAACAGGTAGCAATATTAAATAAATGACTTTAAAGTTGATTCTGATAGTAAGAATATGAGCAGGGTCCTTTTGAAAAACTATATGCCTTTCGGGTTAATTTAAAGATACACATTTTTACAGCCAATGTCTTTAATAAAAAATAAAAATGCATCTCTCATCATTTATTATTAACAAAAATGTGAAAATAGTTAATAAAGTGAGTAATTTTTGTCATCTTAAAAATTACCCAGGTTTTGAAATGTTGGCTTTTTTAATTCAAATAAGATTTTAACATATATATTCTTGTAGATTTATACGACGAGAAAAAGAAATTGCTGAAACTAGGTTTGAGGTGGCTCAGGTTGAGAGTCTACGTTATCGACAGAGAGTTGAACTTCTAGAAAGAGAGTTGCAAGAACTGCAGGATAGTCTAAATGCTGAAAGGGAGAAAGTCCAGGTATGTATACTAAGCTTTAAGAAAGCAGTTGTTAAATCAAAAGAGAACAATTCATTTATATTTCTACTAATTAACATAGCATAAAATTTACTTTGAAATAAACATTCTTCCTAGACTTGTAAATTCATTAAATGATTGTTAAGTACAATATGGTATAGTGGTTAAGTGTGAAGGCTCTGTAACCAAATGCCTGGTTTCAAATTCTGGTTTCATGCCATTATCTGAGTGGTCTTGGGTACATTGTTTAACTTCCCTGCTCTTAGTTTCCTCACCTGTAACATTTGGATAATAATAATGAGGATTCAGTGAGTTTGTGCACATGAAGAATGTAGAACAATGTCTGCTTTGTAATATGTACTTAATAAATTCCAGCTGTCTCAATTTATTATAGTTGTCATTGTGTATACATCTGGATAGTCATTCTAAAATAAAATGGTAGAATAAAACTGCTACCAAATATATCTTTCTCAGCAAAGGAGCAGAAAGTAGTCAAAACTAACAAAGAAAGAAAAAGAAGGTACAGTAATGAAATGGATGTTTATAGCACAAGCTTGACTTGACTACCCCATACCAGCACCCAAAAGCTTATTGTTGAGTTACCTCATTCTGAGAAGATACAGTAATATACCCCCACATTTAAAAGGAAGGAAATTAAGACCTTAAAATATTTACCTTCTTTTAACTAATAAGTAGTCAAAATGACAGCAAGGGAGAAACCATTGAACAGGGGATAGTAATAATTAGATTTGTGGGACTTGTGTTTTCAGCAGAAGTTAAAAGTTTCAGAATTTCATCCTGTTGAGAAAACAATCCAAATTCAAATTTGTCACCGTGGAAATAATAACAGACCCTCCCATTCAATAGTGTTAACGCTTGAAGGAAAGAAGGGCAGAGTTAGGGTTTCTAACAAAGATAGCATAATGTCTCAGTCTTTTCTGCTCCCTTTGTCATTCCCTTGGGGTATAGAAAAGCAAATAATAAAAAATGCACAGCCCATGAACAGGTTCAGAGGGGAAAACCAACTCTTAGATATAGGAGGAAAAGAATCAAGAAGTAATATACTTTATATCAAAAATAATAGCTGTCCAAATATGAGTAGTGTAGCATGGCAACCACAAAATACGCTGTAGCTTTGAAAGTAGTGGGGGAAGAAAGTAACATCATGTACAAAAGATGGATAATTATATCCAGTGAGAAGAAAAAAGGTCTTCACAGTTCAATAGATATTCAGTAAAGTTGCTCAGTACAAAGTGACGAAACAACAGAAGAAAAGAGGGATTTCTGAACACGAGGGAAAAAACTGAGGATTAAAATAACATTATTTTAGAACTATTACTAAACTCAGTGCAGCAAGAAAAAATAATACAGAAAAACAGAGGTTTGGATTGATGTTTTTACCTAATGTTAATACTGGTTATTTGTTGGTGGGATTTATAGTGTCTTTTTACTTTTATAATTCCTTGCATTTGTTTAAACTCTTTGCAATTAGTGTACATCACAGAAAATTGTAAACTTTCAAAAATTTCAGTTTTAAAAGTTGAAATTTAAATTCTATTTTGTTGTAGGGCGGATTAGAACTAGTAGGAAAAGGTAGCCTTTCAACTATTATTAAATGTTGATGTCTATACATGTTTGAAATGTTTAGGTAACTGCAAAAACAATGGCTCAGCATGAAGAACTGATGAAGAAAACTGAAACAATGAATGTAGTTATGGAGACCAATAAGATGCTGAGAGAAGAAAAAGAGAGACTGGAACAGGATCTACAGCAGATGCAAGCAAAGGTTTGTAGATTAGTAATCAAAAATGGAGACATGTTATTTTTTAATAATATTATAAATGAATTTTTACATTAGTTGTTAAAAAATATATTGGCACTATTTTCAGGTGAGAAAACTGGAGTTAGATATTTTACCCTTACAAGAAGCAAATGCTGAGCTGAGTGAGAAAAGTGGTATGTTACAGGCAGAGAAGAAGTTATTAGAAGAGGATGTCAAACGTTGGAAAGCGCGTAACCAGGTAAATGCGGTTATACCTATTCCTAGACATGGAAACGTGTCTAGGAATATATGTTGATTTTAACTAATAGGGTAAAATGTAAAGGGATAAAAATATTTGAAGAACTAGGGAAAATTATTTTGTTTTTATCAGTGAAAGTCTTACTGTGTTACATGTATACATGCAACAGACGTTAAACTTAAAAGTCAATTTTTAAAAATTTTTGGTTACATTTAATTTTTAAAAAGCAGTTAATTTATTTCCCATAATTCCAAAATTTTAGTATTTATCTCTGAGATACTTTTATACATGAACATGGTAATTTATATAGTTTATTGAAGCACTTTAAGAAGACTTGTTTCTGGCACCTTTTTAGAGAGATGAAACCATATGGCATTAGTGTGGTTAGAAACTCCAGCTCTGTATTCAGCCAGAAGGTTGAAAATCTGCCTTGCATGTGCTAGTTATGTAATTTGTGAGAGATTCTTAACCTCTCACAGGAAATAATACCACTCTTCATGTGATAGAAATTAAATAAATGTAAAGAAGTTCACCCAGCACCTGGCACCTAGAAAATGCTCATGTCTGTTTAAATTGTAATACATTATGCACATTTTTTTCATTGTAAACATCACTTTAATGAAATTAGGTACTTGAAAGCTTTTAAGATTCTTTGTTTCCCTTTATTTGGCTTCATTATAAATAATCCGAACTGTATATTCACAAATATGAAAAAATAATGAGCAGTTAATAACATTTGATTTTTTTTCCCCCTCTTCCATTCTGACTAAACAAACTAAATCTCAGTTTGATCTTGGTATCTTGTAGTTCTGTGCTTGATCACTTTACATGCACGATACCTAATATAAACGTAATTAGATACTCTACTATTTTATTATAGCACATTTGTTTCATAAAGCCTAAAAAACCAAATATGCATTTTTGATCTTCTAGCATCTAGTAAATCAACAGAAAGATCCAGATACAGAAGAATATCGGAAGCTCCTTTCTGAAAAGGAAGTTCATACTAAGCGTATTCAACAGTTGACGGAAGAAATTGGAAGACTGAAAGCTGAAATTGCAAGGTATATGGAAAGAAGCCTTAAATCATATATAATACATGAAATCTTGAAGTTTATTTCAACTCTTTATATGACTCCCTGAGTGCTTCCTAGTTTTAGAAAGAACAGAAAATATTAGAGCCCTTTTATCTGGCTTCCCTCTATTTTTCTGTAGAGTCAAGCAAACGATGATATAATATTATGCCTTCATGTATAAAATATATATGAGAATATTATTATTCTCATTATAGAAAATTATTTCTCTATATTTTGTTTTTTAAAAAGCTACTTAGTATAATTCTAAAGCTAGTTAATTTGCTAAGCAGCTGTCAAAATAACTTTAACAAATAGGTTTTTCTTTTCTTTTTTTGATTAGCTTATATTTGTGAAACTCTGTGAGTAGTTTTTAAATTAAATATTTCCTTAAATGTATTTAAACCAAAGTTTTGCCCCTTTAAAGATAAGAAATTAAATATTAAAATTAATGTTTCTGTTTTACATTTTTTAAACCAGCATAATTTGTCAGTGTCATGTCTCCTACTTATATGAATGCTTTACAGCTTATAAATTTTTATCATATATACTGTATTTATAACAGTAGTCTTGTATGTTAATTAAGAGAGATATTATTTTTTAGTCTTAAAGATGAGGAAGATGGCCGGGCGTGGTGGCTCACGCCTGTAATCCTAGCACTCTGGGAGGCCGAGGCGGGCGGATTGTTTGAGCTCAGGAGTTC